>JAIUZE010050283.1:0-10078 GCA_022085475.1 Heliosperma pusillum
GGTTCCAATCAAATATCGAAGAATTCGTTTGACGGCTTTGAAATGGGATTCTTTCGGATTTGATTGGAACCGAGCACATAAACAAACGCTAAAGAGAATGTCGGGACGACTAGCGGTTAAGTAAAGAAGAGATCCAGGCATACCTCTATACACCTTGTCACTTACATTTTTGCCGTTCTCATCCTTGTCCAACTTGGACGTAGATATTATAGGTGTAGAATTTGATTTAGCATCCGTCATCCCAAATTTCTTAAGCATTTCTTTAATATACTTTTTTTGATGAATTAGGATTACTTCTTTAGTTTGTTTAATTTGAAGTCCAAGAAAGAATCCTAGTTCACCCATCATGCTCATCTCGAATTCCGATTTCATTAATTCGGAAAAATACATACAAAGAAGCTCATTAGTTGCACCAAATATAATGTCATCGACATATACTTACACAATCAACAGTCCATCAGACTGTGACTTTATGAACAAAGTTTTGTCCACGGATCCTCTTCTAAACCCGTTTTCAAGTAGGAATTTTGACAATCTATCATACCAAGCACGAGGTGCTTGTTTTAAACCGTAAAGAGCTTTGTCCAACTTGAAAACGTGATTAGGAAAATCATTATCCATAAAGCCCGGGGGTTGCTCAACAAAGACATCTTCTTCCAAATAGCCATTTATAAAAAAGGTTTTAACATCCATTTGGAAGAGTTTAATGCCTTTGTGAGCCGCAAAAGCAATGAGTAATCGTATGGCCTCAAGTCTAGCTACCGGTGCATAGGTTTCATCATAGTCAATACCCTCTTTTTGGTTGTAACCTTGCACCACTAGTCTAGCCTTGTTCCTTACGATTTCTCCGCAATCATCAAGCTTGTTGCGAAAGACCCACCTAGTACCAATGACGGTACGATTAGGTGGCCTAGGGACCAAGTGTCATACCTCATTTCTCTTGAATTGATTAAGTTCTTCTTGCATTGCAATTACCCAGTCAGCAACAGTCAGAGCGATTGTTACATTGGCAGGTTCAATCTGAGAGAGAAATGCATTGTGTGCACAGAAGTTGTTGAGACAGGCTCTTGTTCTTACTCCAGATCTGATGTCACTTGTCAAATTTGACAAAGGGTGTGAGCTTTGATGTTTCCACTTCCTTGGCACGAAGGAAGTTTCTTCCCTTTCAACAGCAACAGTATGAGTGACTATTACTTCCTGGTAAGATTTTAATCCTTCATCAGAGTTGGAGGACTCTGTATGTTCAACAGTCAGTGGGACTATTACAATCTGGGAGGGAGAAGCAGCAGCAGAGTTACTGTTGATTCCCCTGAGTTGGTGTCGTCAGTAACAGGTAACATTCCTTGGGTCTGTTGCTGGTCAGTGTTGTTCGAGTTGTTCAAAGCTTCTTCTTGATTAATCACAAAGTCTTTTCGCACAAGCCCAATCTCGAATTCATCATCATCCTCATCAATTTGTACCTGCTCAAAGAGACAAGATTCATCAAAAATGACATGTACACTTTCCTCAATCAACATAGTCCTCTTGTTATAAACTTTATAATCCTTGCTATGATTTGAGTAACCAATAAAAACCGCTTCATCACTACGTGGATCGAATTTACCCAAATTATCTTTACCATTATTGTGAACAAAATATTTGCTACCAAAGCATCTAAGTATGAAATGTTGGGCATTATTCCACGTAGTAATTCATATGGTGTTTTATTGAGTAAACTTCTTATCATGACTCGATTATGAATATAGCAAGCGGTATTTACCGCTTCGGCCCAAAAGTTTCGAGAAAGTTTACTACACAATAACATGGTTCTAGCCATGCCTTCAAGAGTTCTATTCATGCGTTCAACAACGCCATTTTGTTGAGGAGTTCTTGGAGCGGAGAAATTATGATCAACACCATTGTCATCACAATAAGCACCAAATGATGAGTTTTCAAATTCGGTTCGGTTCGAATGGAAACAAGTTTTAAATCAAGTTTGTTTTTAATTCTTTTTAACCAAATTAAAAACTCATCAAATGCCTCATCTTTGGAACTCAAGAACAATGCCCAAACAAATCTAGTATAATCATCAACAATGACACAAACGTAGCGACTCCCTCCTCTACTACGAGTACTCATGGTTCCACATAAATCAATGTGCAAGAGTTGTAGTGGACGAGAGGTACTCACAACCTTTTTCGATTTGAAGGAACTTCTAACATGTTTGCATTTAACACATTCATCACAAATTTTATCAAAATCAAATTTTATGTTAGGAAATTCTTCAACCAAGTCAAGTGTCTTGAGAGTATTAAGAGTCTTAGTACTTACATTTCCAAATCGTTTATGCCACAACCAAGGGTCATTTTTCATAACACTCATACAAGACATGGTATGTCAGGATAAAGTGTTTAAATTGGTTAGATAGACGTCTTTCACTCGTCTACCTTCAAGTATTACCTCATAGGTTGTGGCATCAATGATTCGACAAAGACTAGCACTAAATTCAACCAAGTTACCACGGTCACATAATTGAGAGATGCTAAGGAGATTATGCTTCAAACCTCTGACAAGCCGCACATTGTCGACACAAAGTAACGATGACTTACCAACCTTCCCAATGCCTATTACTTCACCTTTCTTGTTGTCACCAAACGATACCGTGCCACCATCAAAAGCTTCAAGTGAGAGAAATTTGCTTTTGTCTCCCGTCATGTGACGAGAACATCCATATCCAAGTACCAATTGCGGCCGCTGATGCGTGTCGTTATACACCAAAAATAAAATCTAAGTCTACTAACAAAGAAGATAGCGGAAGTAGGGTCGATCTCCACAGGGAGGAAACTAACTAACGGTAATCTAAATCTGCCAGTAACAATCTGGGGGTTTTGAAAAGGTTTTAACTAAACTAAATAAGATTAAAGGAAGAGAAATAAAGATAGAAATTAATACGAAGTAAATCAGATAAAAGAGAATATGCTAGGATTCGGTCCACTGCAAAATCGGTATCTATGGGTCAACTAAGTCAGTCAATCTATCAATGAGAAGGGCAATGGTTTTCTCCTCTCGGTCTCAAACCACCCTCGGGATTTTCCTAATTAACTCTCGTCCTCTTAGGAGTCACCTATCAATTCTAAGCAAGCCTTCCCTTCCAATCTTTCAATCCAGGTCGGGGTTAACTACCTAGCCAGTCTCCTGCGTGCACTCATTCGACTAAACCTCAATTAAATTGCTTAAACTGATTCTCATATTCAAGACGAACTAAAATAATCTATCCTAACATGCCTCTACTACAGTTTCCCTCATCCCAACATACAATAGAATTAGCTACTCATGTTATTAACGATGCTAACAAAGACGATTAAACATATGACGATAGACATAATAAAATCGTAATTAACAAGCATAAACAATAACAACACAGCAGTTAAAAAAGGTAAGCAGTGATTAAGATTAAAATAAAGGCAAGAGTAAAAGAGAGAAAGTAGTTTACAATCTTAGCAATCCGGCGTAAAGAACAAATCCACGTCGAATAACCCGAATGAAAACTAAAGATTAAAAGTTCAGAAACTAATGAAAGATTAATGTCTGCTAATTACTGAATGATAATAACTGAATAATAAAAACTCAATCATCCTAATGACGTAAATAAGAGTCATATATAGTGTGTAACACGACTCTAACCCTAATTAAGCTATGGACTTGCAGCCCGTGATAGGATCCACTCGATCGAGGGAAATTACCCTTCGATCGAGGCTTTTATTCTTTGAAATCAGTCGATCCAGCACTTGCTCTACTCGATCGACCAACTGGTATACAGCTCCTACTCGATCGAGCAAGGATGTAGCTCGATCGAGGTCTTCTGGCTCCAACTCACCTCGATCGACCAAATGCATAGTCGATCGAGGTCTTCTGGCATAGTACATAGTGAGAGACATGACTTTGGTCTTGATAGTGGATGGTTTCACGCTTCCCCATGCAAGAGTTCCTGTTCCGATCCTTCCATTCTCCTAAATGCATGCAAAGTGGACATTTTTGGCTCGGTTTCCGCTACTACATAGCTTGTACCTACAAAATGGTAATGAACGTACAAAGTAGCCAAATAGGGGCATATGGTGATATAATATCACCTAAATGACATAGAAATGCGTGCATAAATGGACTAAAAAGTCTATATAAAATACACGCATCAAACTTCCCCAAACCAAACCTTTGCTTGTCCTCAAGCAAACTAAATGCAGCTATATGAAACAAAATAAACCTAGGGGAATGGAGTAAGTCTCAGAGCAAGCTACAGGTCAATGTTAAACAGTTCAATGCACTCGATCAATCGCTACAAAGCTTAATACGAAAGTGAACGAATTTATACAATCTTGGAAATAAATTAGACTTTCGACCTTGCAAGACTCAACCAAATTCGGACTCTCACGGGTCACTCTTCTCTCAACAAGCAAATGGTAAGTAAATATGTATAAGAAAGAGAGAAGAAAAATAGTCACTCACCTAGACTACGACCGACACAACATGCATTGCTAACTAATATGAAAGATGATTCAAGCACCGTACACACGCATACCACCGTTCAAGGACAATCACGTGCCGAACATTTGCAAAAATATGGATATGTGAGGCTAATTGGTAATAAGGGGCAAAACAATTAATGGAAATGTGAGGGTAAATAGCCAAGCTAGTTCCTAACAAGACCGCAATAGAACTCGTTCCTTTCTTCCAACTATTAAAAAATAAGCTCGATGCCTTTACAAATCTAGGCAAATACGTCACAAATCCCAAATAACACCTCAACAAAATAATGATACGCATAGGAGGTGTAAATAACAGAAACTTCAGCCAATTATTTTTTTCTCATTATTTTTTCATTTTTTTTCATTTTCTTTTCTTTTCTTGGCTGTCTGAGGAAAACCACTCGATCAAGTAGAATAAGTCACTCGATCGAGGCACAAAAACACAAAATCTGCTCGATCGAGCTGAAAGTTACTCGATCGAGGCACTAATCAACACTTCTCTTCTTTTTCTTGCAAATACCCACTCCAATCAATGAAAACGAGCCAAAAACTGACACAACGGTAAAATATACCTCGACCACTAAACTAGCTCGGCAAGGGTAGGCTCGGTTTCGGATGTAGTTAAGGGCAACAGGCAGATATGGCTTTATGTGGAGTTAATGGGGTAAAATGAGGAAAAGGGAGATGCAAATATTCTCAAAACACGTAATACCGACCACCAACCCAATGCGTGCAGGCAATAAGAAATCAAAATTCATATACAAGCAAATGACACGAGATGTGGGGAGTAACTACTCTCATTCCTAGATGAACTGGTCATAGATGTCACCAGTTATAGGCTCTAAAACTCAGAATATATAAGTTGTTTGCCAAAATGTCGAGTCAAGTCTAATAATCAAATTTAAATTCCAATACAAAATTCAATAGTTCACTACTTCGATTTTACTAAGTAGGTCAAGAAAGGTGCAAAGAATAGCTTAAAATAGACTAGTGGTGCAATTTCATCATGAACAAGACTCCAATCCGACTCGACTATATGCAAAAATAAACGTGATATTTTTTGATTTTTTTCAAAAAATTTCAATTAACATGAATTGTAAACGTGAATACAATACAAATGCAAATGCAGACGCAAAAGGATGTAAAACACCTCCCCAAACCAAAACAGACAATGTTCTCATTGGCTATAGCCTAACAGCATATAAGGGAAAGGGAAAAAAACAACCTAATTCATGTTCCTAATGGATGAAATATATAAAGAACGGAAAAAAAAAAAAGGAAAAGAAAAACTCACAAAAAAAAGCTTCCCCAAACCAGCATCAAACTGGGGGTCGATCGAGTAGAAATTCTACTCGATCGAATACTTTGTCCGGCCTGATTGCTCGATCGAGTAGTTCGTCTTTACTCGATCGAGTACTCTGTTGATAGCACAGCCTTCGACTTTGAGCAATTGTTTTCCTCTTCTTTCTCCTGCAAAAACAATGCCAACCGATACCCAGAAAAATACCAAAAATCGTCTAACAGGAAAAATAAATTGTCTATCTAAACTACGGATTATCACGTAATAGTCTAATTGTCTAACTGTCTAATGAAAACGCAATAAATTGTTTTTACAAATTGCACGGGGTTGCAAACCCGGCTAATAACCACATAGGTTTGTGACAAGGCCACCGTCAGGCCTTTGACTTGCGGAAGTACCCTCAGTTGTGGTAATTTCCGCCTTCCTCTTCCACACATGCAATAATATCCTGGAGTCTAGCTCCACTTTTGAATCACTTGAACATGTGTGAAGTCCTTTCATCTTCGCTGGTACGGTAGTCTCAACAGTCGAAGACGGAATCAGAAGTACTCAAGTCTTCCTTCTGAACAGTCTTATCTATCCCTCTCTTTCTGCGTAAGACGGTTCTTTCGGGCTCCGAATTAGCTTTCACTAACTCGAGCCTTTGGGACCTGCGCATACACAACTACAGGGAGAAAGATAAGAACAGTCTTAAGGAATTAGAAATTCCTTAAGACGAGACAGAAATAAATAACAGAAAATTAAATTGCCTCCCCGGCAACGGCGCCAAAATTTGATGGGGTCGTTATACACCAAAAATAAAACCTAAATCTACTAACTAAGAAGATAGCGGAAGTAGGGTCGATCTCCACAGGGAGGAAACTATCTAACTGTAATTTAAATCTGTCAGTAACAATCTGGGGGTTTGAAAAGGTTTTAAACTAAACTAAATAAGATTAAGGAAGAGAAATAAAGGAGGAAATAAATATGAAATAAATCAGAGAAAGACAAAATATGCTAGGATTCGGTCCACTGCAATATCGGCATCTACGGGTCAACTAAGTCAGTCAATCTATCAATGAGAAGGGCAATAGTTTTCTCCTCTCGGTCTCAAACCACCCTAGGGATTTTCCTAATTAACTCTCGTCCACTTAGGAGTCACCTATCAATTCTAAGCAAGCCTTCCCTTCCAATCTCTCGATCCAGGTCGGGGTTAACTACCTAGCCTAGTCTCTTTCGTATACTCATTCGACTAAACCTCAATTAAATTGCTTAAACTGATTCTCATATTCAAGACGAACTAAAATAATCTATCCTAACATGCCTCTACTACAGTTTCCCTCATCCCAACATATAAGAGAATTAGCTACTCATGTTATTAACGATGCTAACAAAGACGATTTAACATATGATATTAAACATAATAAAATCGTAATTAACAAGCATGAACAATAACAACGCAGTAATTAAGAAGAGTAAACAGTGATTAAGACTAAAACGAAGGTTAAGAATAAAAGAGAGAAAGTAGTTTACAATCTTCGCAAATCCGGCGTAAAGAACAAATCCACCTTGATAAAAACCCGAATGTAAACTAAAGATTAAGAGTTGCAGAAACTAATGAAAGATTAATGTCTGCTAATTACTGAATGATAATAACTGAATGCCTCTTAATGACGTAAATAAGAGTCATATATAATGTCTAACACGACTTTAAACCCTAATTAAGCTATGGACTTAAAGCCCGTGATAGGATCCACTCGATCGAGGGAAATTACCCTTCGATCGAGGCTTTTATTCTAGGAAATCAGTCGATCGAGCACATCTTCCACTCGATCGACCAACTGGTATACAGCTCCTACTCGATCGAGCAAAGATGTAGCTCGATCGAGGTCTTTTTGCTTCAACTCACCTCGATCGACCAAATGCATAGTCGATCGAGGTCTTCTGGCATAGTACATAGTGTGAGTCATGACTTTGGGCTTGATAATGAATGGTTTCACGCTTCCCCATGCAAGAGTTCTTGTTCCGTTCCTTCCATTCTCCTAAATGCATGCAAAGTGGACTGTTTTGGCTCGGTTTCCGCTACGACGCAGCTTGTACCTACAAAATGGTAATGAAAGTACAAAGTAGCCAAATAGGGGCATATGGTGATATAATATCACCTAAATGACATAGAAATGCGTGCATAAATGGACTAAAAAGTCTATATAAAATACACGCATCAGCATCAGCCGCCTCTTACCAAGCCCTACAAGAGATTAGACTTTAAGTTTAGGAACCCAAATCATTTTGAGTCCTTTCTTACAATCAACTTGTTTAAAAAGATCTTTCCGAATCCATATTTGCTTTACATCTTTAACATTTCTCTCAATGTCATTATGTCTCTTTTTGCAAGCATTAAAGATATGACCAGTTTTTCCACAATAGTTGCAAATGATGTATTCGGGAAGACCAACATACTTTCTTCTTCGGAAATCACTTTTGCTAGTATCTGGTTTCTGAATGTAACAGTGCGACTGACTTTTCCATTTAAAACCGAGACCAGCAACTTTATCACACCTCTTGGATTGACTAGTGAGAAAATTCAAGACATTTTGACTTCCTTCCCATTTTTCAGACACATTTTTAGCTTCATTAAGTTCCTTGCTAAGTTTCTCAATTTTAACCGAAAGCAACTTGTTCTTTTCTTTAGAAATGTCAAGATCATTTTTCATCACGACATACTTGGATTTTAAGTCAATGATGGTTCTGATTTTATGCTCAATGTCAATCTTAAGGTTGGAGATGCAAAAGTTCAATTGAGTGACTTTAGGGTCGGAGGAGCAATTTTTGTGATTGTCATGTTGTATCTTAACAAGTTTTTCATGAAGGACTCTAATTTCCCCTTTGAGGGCATTAAGATCAACCTTTAGTCGATCATTCTCAGTGGTTAAAGTTTTGACGAGATCATGAGAGGAAAAGTTTTGCTTTTCGATGTCAGAGGCAACAGTCAGAGGAACTATGGCTTTCAGACTGTTACCTTCTTCTTCAAGGTCGACTATCTCAGTTTTAGACAGCTCAAGATCTTTGATGAGATCATCACGCTCCTTTGAAATTTTTGAGATTTGAAAAACTAAGGAGGTGTTAATCTCTTCAAGTTCAGAGGGAATAGAGTGAGAGCTAGAAGTTTTAAGGTAATCAAGTTCATTTGTCAGAGTTTTGTTTAATTTCTTTAATCTTTTAATTTCAGCTTCATCTTCAGAAGTAACAGTCGCGGTGTCTGTCACATTCAATTCCTGTTTTATTTTTGCATTCTAAGCACAGATCATAGGCTCCAAGGATTCTGAATCCTGATGAAGAACGTTTTATTGAGCAATCTCCTCTATTTGCTCTTGCATGACATCTAATTTCTCAGTTTGGTTACGACACTTGTCAAACAGTTTATCAAGTAACTTGCACACTTTGTCTTTGGAGTAAGTTCTAGCCTTGGCCTTAAGATATTTTACCTCATTGTCGGAATCGGAATCGGATTCATCCGGATGTGCCATGAGACACCTAAGAGACTCACTCCTAGCAAGTTTATGTGTTTTATTTTTGAGATTGTTTTTGAAACACATTTTAGCCTCTAGTTGCTCCTTGATGGGTTTATCGTCCTCGGAGTCGGACATGCCCCAAATGTTGGACATGACTTTATGCTTAACTTCACTCTTAGCCGTGTCTCTTCTATCCTTAGATTTGATGTCATTCCATTTTGGTCATTCTTTAATTAGATGACCTTTGTCACCACATTTGAAACATCCCATAGCGGAACTCGGTCGTCTCTTAGGAAAGCATTTTCTAGCATTGTTCACTTTGAAATTTTTGAATCCTTGGCTATTGACCATCCCAACAAGGTTTCTTGAAAACATGGCAAATTCATCCTCCTCTTCTCCTTCCTCATCACTTCAGGTGGATTTAAGAGCAAGTACTTTTCCCTTTGAGGTCTCACTTGAAGCATTGTCGAGATTTAACTCGTGTGCAATTAGGGACCCCATTAGTTCATGAAAGGTTAAGGTGGTTAGGTCTCTAGCCTCTTCAATAGCGGTGACTTTTGGTTGTGATAAGTGAATATTTGTATGATTTTAACCCCCAATTTAGCTCGGTTCTGTATGTCATTTGTGCTTTGTTAAGCCATTTTATGAGCTAATATCGTCTTCTAGGCGAATTCCTGTGTTCTAACCTGTTTTGTAGGGAAAGTGACGTTTCTACGCCCTTTTTTTATATTCCCGAGCATTTGCCTAGAACCCGACGATTTGAAGAAGCAAGCTTGACCAAGTGT
>JAIUZE010050442.1:0-18483 GCA_022085475.1 Heliosperma pusillum
GTACCTGAATTGCTAAAGATTATAAGATATGAAATTATTGATAGCGTATCAATTTTTCCAAATATTTGATAATCGCATTCATTGTTAGAGTTTCATTAAAAACAACTTTATTTAGTTTGACTAAATTTTAATACTTTGTTTATCCGAATTGGTTGAAAGAAAGGTTGAACCCAATTCAAGTGAACAGGACCATGGTTGGTTCAGCACCATGGGGTCATGGAGATGACTGGTCGTTTACATATACAGACTGTATGACACTCTGTCGGACAGTGACATTGTAGAGACCCTTAAATCAATTATTTGATGCCTGGTCGTGGCAGGGTCTTCTATCTTATTCCTATGAGTCGATTCTTTGACTGGCGACCGTCTATCTGAGTCAGTGCAGTTTCCGATTGGTTTTGGTTGATGTTCTAGGTCGTGCCGTAAAAGGAGGCCGATGGACATCTTCTGAATCAGTTATCTTCATCATATGAGTATATGGATCAACAGGAATTGTCCCACCCACGTTGGGTAAAAACATCTTTATAGGCCACTCGAGGAGGAAGTTACTGTAATCGTGGCCACGCTCGAAAAGAGATCTATGGTAGATTTTTCCGGTCAGACAGTTACTCTCCGTATCGAGAAAACCACTCTAGATATAATCAATCGCAAGTGCGACCTGAAAGACACCTTGCGTTGAGTGGGAGATGTGATAAAGAGACAAGAGAATTGGTGACGCACACTTGTGTCAGACAAGTAGGAGATTGTTGGAGTAGGTGTCCTCCACAATAGTGCGCCACATCATAAATCTTATTAGAATAAACTGGGATAATTAGGGACTACATAATATGATTAGGTCAGTTGATTAACGTAAATCAATAACGTTTGGCTTAACTAGATTTTACGTTTTGTCGTTTGAACGGCGGTGATCAACTGATCCCTTTCAGTCACACAACCTAAGGATGAAAATCCAAATAGACTAAGTATTTGTATCCGATACAGTATTTACATTACATATATTCGATATGTACGAGAGTTAATTGTTAGAAATTGAGTTATGAACTCAAATTCGATTAAGCTTATTTTTCAATTATGCGATAATTGACTAATAAATTTATATCTTATTTTAATGCGATTAAATAAGATTTAACTTAGTAATTAATCGTTAAATTACTAAATTAGTTGAGGTTTTGAGATAGAGGTAATTAGTTAATCATATTTACAAGGAGTTGTAAAATAAATTAACTAAGCATTGTGGGACCCATTATATATTGATATAATGGTAAAATATTACTTAAAATGTTAAGTACATAGTATTTATTTAATTGAGTCATATAATTGTTATATGATCAAATTAACACTTAATTATACAAGATAATTAACCATATGATCAATAAGTATTTGTGAGACAAATATCAAAAATCAAAATGGACCAAACTAGGCCAGTGTGGCCGGTTGGTATGTAGTTAGAATGGTGATGATTGTTGTTCTTATTTATACTCTTTAGTTAGCATTTGAAAGTGACATAACAAGTATAAAACAATCATCATCTTTTCTACAACACTACACTCTAATGCATGTGATAAAATTAAGCAAAATAAGAGTCCTTTATGGACTAAGTGGTCCGGCCAAATGGCTTTAAAAATGAGCAATTGTGTTCATTATTTGACCACTTGATTTTGTGCAATTTGGGTACTTCTCTCTAAAATTCTTCCTCTCACTAAAAACTCTCATATACTAATATTTACTAAGTATTACTAGTGTAGTAATATAGTCATAATATTAGTAGTATTATATCTATCTTATTATCTAGTTAATAATAAGGGTAGATTATTTGGGTTAATCTTGGTGCAACTCAGAGGAGATCTTCTACTTTGGAGATTACTTGTGTTCATCCATATTTGTAGCTCAAGAACAACAAGAAGGAGTTCTTGTTGTGCCCTTATATTTTCCATATCTGATTAGTCTAGTTTAGTAGGGGTTAATAAAGTTATTTTGATGATTAAATGATGGGTTAAGAAGTAAATTTGGGGATTTTAGTGCTTATGTCTTGAGTGTTGGTTTGGTAATGGACTTGTGTGTTTTAATGGGGTAATTGGATTGATTTCTTGCTATGAGTGGAGAAGGGCTTCTTTAGAGGTTAGTATTGGGCTAAGGATGTCATGGGAGTGTTGATTCTGAAGCAAGTCAAAGCCCAAAACAATGAGTCAAAATGCATAAAAAAGAAGAAAAGCAGGCTGCGAGGAGCGGCTACTAGCTAGCTGCGAGGAGAGGCTAGCTGCGTGGAGAGGCTGAGCATTGGATTCCGACGACTCTTCTAATTCCTCTTTAATTCAGCCATTATGCTCATACTTTATGAGGTTTTATGAGGTTTTATTAGGATTTATGAAGATGCTCTTTGAAGACCTATAAAAGGAGGGATTGTTGATCACTTTAGACATATCTTCTTCCATCTTTTAATCATCATAATACATAGAAAATACTTTAAATTTCTAGTTTGTTTTAGTTATTTTGTATGGAAGGCTAAGTTCTACATCTTGGAACAAGTTCTTGAAGCCAAGTTAGTTTGAATTGTAAGACTCTTATTCTAATTCTATTTCATTTTTAGAGTATCAAATTTAGTTTGCATTATTGTTGGTTTGTTAATTATGCACCTAGAATGATCAACTAGTTGTCATTAGTTAATTAACCATTGCTAGATTAGATGAATGAATCTTTTGTTTGTTTATCTATTTCATTGTAGCAATTATAATTCATCAATTCGTATGCTTTCATCATCGTTGAGTTATAAAAGACTAAATTTGTATGAACCAAAGTGAAGCAACGCTTGTTTTCTTCATTCGTTTATCTTTGCTAAATTCCATCGCTTTAATCTACAATCTCGATACAATTGAGCGCTTGACTAAATTGACGATATTGTAAGGAATATTTGTTTACGCTTGTAACTAATAATCATTCATAAGTGGAATTAGAAGTCAACAACTTCATAGCAAAGTACTCAATATTGAAATAGAATAGAAGAGTCAATAATCAATTCATAACTTGTTGGTGGAAATTACTTGGTCCAAGAATCATTCTCATATTTGTTACACATTTTCAATTATTATATTGTCTTGATATTTCATTTCATTCTTGTTTTAGTAGACATAGAATATCAACATATCAAAACCCCCCTTTAGTTACTTGCTTTTACACAAATTTAATAAACAAAACACCTTCCTTGTGGGATCGACCTCTACTTACACTTACTATTAGTTTGCGTTTGTAGTAGTTAAAAATACTAATTTGGAGACTCGCGACAAGTCTAGCCAAATTTTGGCGCCGTTGCCGGGGAAGGCAATTGTTTTTTTTTGTGTGCTTGTGTAAATATTTGTTTTTAATATTGTTTTAATTAAGGGTCTTTTGTCTTTTAGTTTAGAAAATGTTTTTTGATTTCCCCCAACAAGAGCATGAATTACTTCATCACTATTTTGAAAGGCTAGAAGAGTATTTGTTTGAACACCTATATCTAGCCAAGAGTCAAGGAATTTGTAGTGGAGTTTTCTATAATTTCAACCAAGAGACTCAAATAGATTTGCAAGTACAATGTGAGGGTGGGTTCTTAAATTTAAGACACGAAGAAAAATGGGATGTTCTTGATCTTTTGGTGGAGAATTCCCGACAATTTGAAATGACCACTTCTACCCTTAATCTTGATCCTTGCTTTGACACCTCACCGAGCCTTGAATCGAGTCCAAGTGATGTTGTGAAAAATAATGATTACCCTATGCCTCTTATTCTTGATGCGAGTACTCAAATTTATAATGAGGGAGAGAGTAATGACTTTGATTTCACTTTGTCTTATAGTGAACCCAAAGTAAATTTTAACTTATCCCCGCAATTTGATGACGAAGCCTTGGGTGGTGATTTGGGTGATATCTTATGGGATTTGGATGACACTTTTGATAGGATTCGGGAAAACAACAACTTAATTACGATGATCCAATTTCATAAAGAAAGATACTAGGACTTTGTGATTATTTTTGAATTACCCAAAGGACATGATGAGTATGTTGTATATGCTTATATGATTGTGATTTCTCTATGGTTTCTTTTTATTATAAGTTGTTATAAACTCTTAACCAATTCTTTTGCTAGCTTGTATGATCTTCTCCTAAGGGCATTGACATGTTACGCGCTTAATTGCATGATATTTTCCTTATTGAAGGGGTAGTGCTGTGTGACCCCATACTTGGTTCTTAATCTTAAACATGCGTCGTGCGGGACGTTAAACCAGCGCTTACGGGAGGCAACCCGGTTTTAATGTTTTAATGTGTGCATTTGATTTTGAATAAAATAGTTTGAGTCCCCCAATTGATGCTAAAAGGATGATGATGAGAGCGCAATTGCAAGTTTGGATGCTAAATTTTCCACATGGAGCGGTGGAGATTCGTAGTCCGTCTACGGAGAAGATTTTCAAAGTGAATGGACACCGTCTCAAACCATATTATGACGGATTTCAAAATGAAGAGGTCGAGGAAGTTAATTTTATCGACCCAATATATGAAGATTAAGCTTCTCATTCCCATGTCGAGCCATGACATTAAGTAAAGAGAAAAAAAAAAATCACAAACATAGCATTGCCTTGAACCACTAACACGAACACTGCCGCGCAGCCAGTACCAGCCACCCCTCGCGGCCACAGCAGCCACCACGCGGCTCCCTTCCCTGTTTTGCCAGCCGCCCGACGCGGCGTTTCTGCCGCTCCACGCAGCCAGCCAGTCCAGGTATTTCTTCATTCCGCTACTTCTTCGATTCCTGCCGAGATAATAAAAAAAAAAAAAAACAAACACAGAAAAAGAAGACGCACGAAGCACAGCTATTCCGTCTACTCCAATAACCCTATACATTTCATTCTACTCTTCATTTGCTTACCCAAAGAACCCGTTTCAATTGTTTCTATTTCCATTCTAGTGCCAATTTCGGATTATTGAAACCCTAGCAATAGGGATTTCGTTTTTTTTCGAGTTGGGCATCCTTTGAGTCGTGAATTGGGTTTATTTTCATCAAGGAGTTTACACCATCATTTCTCATGACCAAGACGCAAATTTCTCATCTTTTGGGTAAAAATTTCATACTTTGTCTCTTCCTTTTAATTTTATGCTTGAATTTTCATTCTAGCTTTAATTTAAAGGAATTATCCTTGTTTCTTGAGTTTTTGTTGGTGATTTATTGGTCTTGTGATTGAATTTGTTGAAATTGTTCTTTGTTGGGGGAGATTTGGAGTTGTAAGTGAGCTTTGTTGTTGTTCTTGTGCACTTGGAATTGTCCTTTGTTGTGCATTGTTGTCATTGTCGGGATGAGAACCAATAAACGCGGCACCACCATCGTTTCTACTTCGCAACCACCCACCAAAACACAAAATTTACCCACACTACTTCCAAAACAACCCCCATTATTCCTAGACGAATACCTATTCCTAAACCCGATTCTTTAACACTTGCACAAGGCCAAATTTGGGATGATTTACATGAACGTCATATGACGGAAACCTGATTCCTTTGTCATGATACGCTAGAAAAATTGGGTATGCTTGATGTAGTGAAGTCTTTGTTTAAATGCTTGATGACGAGGGCTCCGACGAGCTTAGTGGGGGTAGTAAGACTCATGAAGATGCAGAGGGTAATGGTGATGGCTCCGACGAGCTTAGTGGGGGTAGTAAGACTCATGAAGATGCGGAGGGTAATGGTGATGGTTATGGTGATAGAAGTGGTAATGATACTACGGCTACACGATCGGTTGCTACTACTTCCGTGGCTACTTATGATCAATTTTGGATGAAAGAGGTTGGTGCTTGGACGAAGGAGGTGGTTGCTAGGCAAGTTAGGACCGATGATCAGCTCGCCACACTTTCTCATATGCTTTTGGAAACACATGAGCTTGTTCGGTCTTTGAATAGCAAGTGGGATGACTTTGCTAAAACACGGGAACTTAGGGAGGCGGATCATGCCTCTAAGAGTGATGGTACCGGAGATCCCTCCGGTCCTTGAAGTCCTTTGGTATGTTTTTCTTTCTCTTTTCCATGTCTTACTTTTTGTTGTTCCTCCCATTGAGGGCAATGTGAAGATTAAGCGTGGGGGAGGGAATTCCATGTTGTATATATTTTATTCTGTTAAAAAAAAAAAAAGAGAGAAAAAAAAAAAGAAAAGAAAAAAAAAAAAAGAACCCGGCTAGGTGAAAACCCGCAAGGGCGGGCGCCTAGGCAAGATTGGGTGAAATGGCCGAGGACGTAGTGAAAACCCGAAAGGGCATTCCGGGTAAAATGAAGAATTGAGATGCGTGCCATGAGAGTAGTGTAAGGAATAAAAGCTAGATCGAAAACCCGCAAGGGCGGGCGATCTAGGCAAAATGAGGAATAGAAAGAAAAAAAAAGTTACTTGATTACTTGATCTACCTTGGAGTTGGCGACATAAGGAGGTTTGAAGGGTGGTTCGGGATTTAATCATTTGAAGTAATAAGGGGGGTTGGGTGGTGAAGTGTGATAAGTTTAAATACATTGCGTCTTTGTGTTTTGATTTATCGTTTGGCTTAGATGTTGTTTGGTTGGGAACTTGGGTCACATGGTCATTATTTTAGGATTTGGACGTGCACTTTGTTGAGACCATGTACCTACTCGGAGGGATTAAGTATTGAGAGATAGTTGGAGTAGTAGTGATTAATTGTGGTGTTTAGAGTTGGAGCAAGCTACTCACGTTTCGCTATATAGACCTTGGTGTGGGTTCTCTTTGACTTATCCTTGAGTTTTACTCGAGGACGAGTAAAGGTCTAAGCGTGGGAGAGTTTGATTAGTCTAGTTTAGTAGGGGTTAATAAAGTTATTTTGATGATTAAATGATGGGTTAAGAAGTATATTTGGGGATTTTAGTGCTTATGTCTTGAGTGTTGGTTTGGTAATGGACTTGTGTGTTTTAATGTGGTAATTGGATTGATTTATTGCTATGAGTGGAGAAGGGCTTCTTTAGAGGTTAGTATTGGGCTAAGGATATCATGGGAGTGTTGATTCTGAAGCAAGTCAAAGCCCAAAACAATGAGTCAAAATGCATAAAAAAGAAGAAAAGCAGGCTGCGAGGAGCGGCTAGCTGCGTGGCGCGGCTACTAGCTAGCTGCGTGGAGAGGCTGAACATTGGATTCCGACGACTCTTCTAATTCCTCTTTAATTCAGCCATTATGCCCATACTTTATGAGGTTTTATGAGGTTTTATTAGGATTTATGAAGATGCTCTTTGAAGACCTATAAAAGGAGGGATTGTTGATCACCTTAGACATATCTTCTTCCATCTTTTAATAATCATAATACATAGAAAATACTTTAAATTTCTAGTTTGTTTTAGTTATTTTGTATGGAAGGCTAAGTTCTACATCTTGGAACAAGTTCTTGAAGCCAAGTTAGTTTGAATTGTAAGACTCTTATTCTAATTCTATTTCATTTTTAGAGTATCAAATTTAGTTTGCATTATTGTTGGTTTGTTAATTATGCACCTAGAATGATCAACTAGTTGTCATTAGTTAATTAACCATTGCTAGATTAGATGAATGAATCTTTTGTTTGTTTATCTATTTCATTGTAGCAATTATAATTCATCAATTCGTATGCTTTCATCATCGTTGAGTTATAAAAGGCTAAATTTGTATGAACCAAAGTGAAGCAACGCTTGTTTTCTTCATTCGTTTATCTTTGCTAAATTCCATCGCTTTAATCTACAATCTCGATACAATTGAGCGATTGACTAAATTGACGATATTGTAAGGAATATTTGTTCACGCTTGTAACTAATAATCATTCATAAGTGGAATTAGAAGTCAACAACTTCATAGCAAAGTACTCAATATTGAAATAGAATAGAAGAGTCAATAATCAATTCATAACTTGTTGGTGGAAATTACTTGGTCCAAGAATCATTCTCATATTTGTTACACATTTTCAATTATTATATTGTCTTGATATTTCATTTCATTCTTGTTTTAGTACACATAGAATATCAACATATCAAAACCCCCCTTTAGTTACTTGCTTTTACACAAATTTAATAAATAAAACACCTTCCTTGTGGGATCGACCTCTACTTACACTTACTATTAGTTTGCGTTTGTAGTAGTTAAAAATACTAATTTGGAGACTCGCGACAAGTCTAGCCAGTAAGCGACTTAGGGAACCCCGTCTAATCCGACAACCTCAAATAGAAGCTATTCCTAGTAACCCAACTTACCAATGGATTGTTTTTAGCACACAAGACCAACATGATCAATTTGCTATGCTTATGGGTCGTCCTATGGACCCTAATCGATGTGTGTGCCCCACCATTCTTGATGCTCTCGGTTTGGGTAATGCTATTTCTGATATGTTTAACCGAATCGGGTTTGGTGGTTTATATTCCCTTAACGAGCTTTCTTACCAACCATTGACACTTCAGTTCTTTAGTTCTTTCGATTGGGACGAAGTAAATACGCGCGTGTCTTTTCGGTTGCTAAATAAGGATTTTGTGTTGTCGTATGCTGAATTAGCTAATCATTTGGGTCTTTCTCTTGGTGATGATGATGCTTTTACTGCTATTCCTTCCGCCTTTCCAACCGTTGATTATTTTTCTCTTTTTACAGGTCTTCCTAATCCGCGTGTCAATGCCATGGCTGTCAATGATGTGCAACATCCTTGTTTAAGGTTGTTTCTGTGTTTCTTTAGCCTTCTTCTGTTTGCTAGGAAGGACCTTAGTAAATTGAATTCTCATGAGCTTTTATTGCTTGTATCCACCCTCAACCCCCAACATGAGAATATTTTTCAATTTCACCCGGTCAGTTTGGTGTGTTATGCTTTTTGGAGAGTAAATTCCCATACCCAAAATTCCTTGGATTGTGGTGCTTTGGTCACCAGGTTGGCTACGCGACTTGCTGTGTTTGATGGAGACCGTCGGTACACACCCTTCACCGAGGTACATGCTCCTAGGGTCGACGAGGAGTACTTGCGCCACACTTTGTGCTGGATTAATGCGTTAGGTAACGCTCAATATCACTAGCGCGTACGGGGGTCCAAGTGGATAGCTCTTCATGACACTGGTAACCATCTATCTTCTACGGAGCGGTTGCCGACCCATGATCATGAGACTGGACCTACTTCTCCCCCTCGTTCTTTTATGGTTCCACCTGAGCTTATTTTTACCTTGGCCGAGACCCGTCGACCTCGTCGGCGGAGCACCCCTGCATATTCTGCCCACACCTCGACTCCCCACTTTACACTGACCCCGACTCCGTTCCCTTAGCATCCACCTGCTTATACCTATGATCCGGCCTTGGAAAGGGAGATTAGGATTCACCAAGGAATTAATAATGACTTGGTGATGAGGGGGCTTTGGGAGAACCTCATGCGGACGGATATTAATGCTACTGCTGGTTGGACTCTGCCGAGCTACTATCGAGGTCCGGATAACGAGAGTGGTGTGTTGGATAATTATGGGGTGACTCGTCAGCAGTTTTCCCAGGAGTTTAGTCATGACTATGGTTGTCTGGGTCGTTCGTGGTATACTCCTATCCAACCGGATGCTCCGGTTGGTGGGTTTGGTGGGCCATTTGGAGCCTCTTCTTCCGGTGCTGCTTAGAGAGATGATGATAATGATGGTGCTAAGGAGCAGTAGTGACAGCTGGTCACTACGCCCCCATTTTGCAGCTGGTTTGGGGGAGGCTATGTATATAAAAGCTGGTATTATCTATCCTTGTACTTTCTTTTATTGTATTTTCTTTTAGTTATCTCCCATTTCGCTTTGTTAGTTGTGTCCTTTAGGCTGCTGATTGATGATCACTATTTATTTTCATATTTTATGCTTCCCTTACATACATAAGACTCGATTTATCGTCTTTCCTTACTTCTTTCTATGCTATTTTAGCTAGAATATCGATTTTGCCGCTTCTATTATGTTTTAATGCAGATTGGATGCATTTGGAGCTTTTGAGTTAGTATGGAGCATGGCGGAGTCAGATCGTAAAAGGTGCACGAGAATCGAGAGCAATGGAGAAGAAATGAAGAAAAGAGAAGAAACTGGCCATTTTGATGGATGCTCGATCGAGCAAGGTGACTTTGCTCGATCGAGTCGTGCTGATGTCATACTCGATCGAGCAGATACACCCTTGCTCGATCGAGCAGCCTAGTATTTTGACGACTTTCGGATTTTCCTAAATTAGTTTAACCTAGTTAATTAGATTTTATTATAAAAGGAAAGCTCGTCTTTCATAATTAGGGACGCTTTAATATTAGAAACTCAAGTTTTGTTTTCTTTACGGCTGGATTCATTCATAAAGACTATTGTCTTTAGTTCAAACTTGTAATCGGTATTCTTTAATATTCCTTTGTTATTCAATTAGTTACCTTCTTGTTCTTAAATTATTCTTTCTTACTCCTTTCGTTACTGTTAATCATGTTTGCTTTATTTATTATCGCTGTTATTAATATCGTTATGAGTAGCTAAATTCCTATCTAGGGTTGAAAGGGGATCTAGGATTGTTAGAAGGGATAGACTAATTAATTGAATTGCAATTGCATGGTTATCGTTTGATTATCTTTTTAATTCTAGTTGTTTGATTACTGGCCAGGATTTATTAACTAGTCTCGCAAACTTGTAATCGCATGTTAAATTGTAGATCTAAAGGGCATAATTGAATCGACCGATCTTGTGACCTTAGATCACTTTATTGCATGATAGTTGATTACACCCTTACCCCTGAATGATAATTCTAGTGAACCTGAGACCCTAGACTTTTAATCTTATTGTTTTCAACCTTTTATTGTTATTGTTTGCTATTAGTTTAGAAACACAAATCTTAAAACCCCGAAATTGTTACCATAGAGACGAACCTAGTTTAACAGATTAGAATACCTAACGCTTTCATGTGGATTCGATAACTTACTTAACCCTGACTATTAGTTAGTAGTGAATTAGGATTACTTTGATTAAGGTGACGCGACTTTACCCTTATCAAATTTGGCGCCGTTGCCGGGGAGGCAACAGTTTTCTGTTTGTTTCTACTTAGTTTGTCTTCTTCTTCGTCTCAGGGAACCTACGTTCCTTGAGACCGTTCTTATCCTTTTCTTTAGTGTTCGTTTATGCCTAGGTATTTCAGGTCCGATCTCGTACCCTACGATTCCGAACCAGAGAGGACTCTCCGAGTTAGACAAAACTTTTGGAAGGAAATTCAAGAAGCAGAAGACTTGAGTACGCTTGACACAGTTTACGTCGAATTTGTCGCAGAAAAACCATCCTTCGAAGAGGATACTCATATTTCTGCACCCACTACAACCATAACTACCGTTGCATCTAATCCTAAGGGATTCAAACTCCCTACTACGGGTAATGGAACCTTTGAGATTCGTCCATCTTATATCTCTTTGGTGGAGCGAAACATGTTTGGAAGAAGCCCCACTGAGGATATTGTGAAGCATATGGACAAATTCACTAACTGTTGTTGCTCTATTTCTTTAACGGGTAGGGTAACGCAAGATCAAATCAAGTTGGTGTTCTTCCCCTTTTCGCTACGAGACGGGGCAGAAGATTGGTTGGGTGAGTTAGATGTGGATGCACTTGGCATCAGTGATTGGAATTCTCTGGCTCTTGCATTGTACAAAAGATACTTTCCGCCATAGAAAACCAACGCCATCCGAAGTCAAATCACAAGTTTCAAACAAAGTTCCACTGAGAACTTTAATGAGGCATGGGTTCCCTTCAAAAAGCTTGTCAAATTTGTTCCACAACATGGTTTTGATACTTGGTTCCTATGCTACCAGTTTTACAACGGGTTATATGATGATCAGAGAGCATTGCTAGATTCTGATGCCGATGAAAGATTCCAAAATAACACTACCTATGCTAATGCTTGGAAGTTGATTGATGGGATGGCTACTCATACTGCTGAGTATGGCAATCCCAGGGGTAATGCGAGACGAGGAGGTTTGGACAATGCCGTTGCAGCTCAGTTGGAGGCATTAACTGCTAAAATTGTCGAATTACAAACTTCCAAATCTCTGGAAAATAAACAAACGGTCCATGCCATGGTTCAACAAGAGCCAACCTGTGAAAGATGTGGTACCATGGGGCCTAATGCAGTAGAGTGTATGAGTACGGTTGAACAAGTACTTGCCTTTCAATCCTTTAAGCAAGGTACACCGTACTCTAACTTTTATAATGAAAGGATGAGAGAGCATCCAAATTTCTCTTACCGAAGTCAAAATGTTCTTAATCCTACCTCACCGCCACCTCAGCAACAAGGTTCCTCTTATGTGATTCCTCAGAATCGCAATTCTCAAGGCAATTACAACCGTCCAAATCAAGGAGGCCAAAACTTTCAACAAGCTCCACCTCCACCACCTCCGAGTAATGATATGGCGGAATTGAAAGCCATGTTGCAGCAAAGTCTCATGATACAACAAAAGCAAGATGCTCAGATCTCTCAGTTGCTCGCACATAACAAGATAGTGGATACTCTAATTGCCCAATTGGCAATTCAAAATCCACACAAACAACCGGGTAATCTTAGACCTCAGGGACACCCTCCACATGAACAAGCCAATGCCATTACTTTGAGGAGTGGGACCCATTACAAAGGCCCGGAAATGAAAGGGGATTAGAACGATGAAAGTATGGGAGTTGCTCGTCAAGATTCGGAAAACAGCAAAAAATTGGCTGAAAAGGAGGTTGCTCGATCGAACAAGACCCCTTTGCTCGATCGAGCAACCCAGGAAAATTCCGAAAATTCTGCTCGACAAGTTTTTGAAAGTTCCTGTTTTGACAAACTCGATCGAGCAGCTCCTTTGCTCGATCGAGAAACCCTTGATCAGAATGATAAGTCCTCTACTTCATCTTCAAAAGCAAAAGAAGCCGAGCTAATCGCCATTACACTTCCTTTTCCTCACCGCCAACATAAATCCAAGCTCGATAAACAGTTTGGAAGGTTTATGGAGGTAGTCAAGCATTTGCAAGTGAGTGTACCATTTACTGAATTGATCACTCAAGTGTCGGCCTATGCAAAATTTATGAAGGACATATTGACAAGGAAGCGACCCTTTAATGAAGTGGAGACGGTTGCATTTATTGAGGAATGCAGTGCTGTGTTACAATCCCGATCACCACCTAAGCTAAAGGATCCAGGGAGGTTTTCTATTCCTTGTAATAGAGGATGTTTAGCTATTGATAAAATTCTATGTGATTTAGGAGCTAGTGTTAATGTGATGCCATTTTCTATATGTAAAAAGCTAAATACGGGTCAACTTAACGTTACAACCATGACCTTACAAATGACCGACCAATCTATTAAACACCCTTTGGGAATTTTAGAAGACGTACCGGTTAAAGTAGGGAAATTTTTCATACCAGTTGACTTTGTCGTATTAGATATGGCTGAGGACACCCAAATTTCTATCATCTTGGGACGACCATTTCTCCATACTGAGGGGGCGGTTATAGATGTTAAGAATGGGAGACTTACACTAACAGTGAGGGATGACACTATCACTTTCAACTTAGATAATGCAATGAAACACCCCATGCTAGAAGAGATATGTCATAGAGTCGATATTGTGGATTTGAATGTTGATGACTGTCTCTGTTTGTGTTTTAATATGGATCCTCTGGAGAACGCCTTAATTTCCAGCACTGCTGAAGCTGGAAGCTCACGGAGTAAGGAAGTAGTTGAGATGGAAAAACTACTGACAGGAGAGGACTGCAAATTTCAAAAGGTGTATAGCTTAGGTAACCCCCCTAAGGTTATCAAGGTAAAGAAACCTGAACTTAAACCCCTCCCCTATCATCTTAAGTATGTTTTTCTTGATTTCCATGAGATGAATCCTGTAATTGTCAGTGCTAACCTATCTAAAAGCCAACTTACTGATTTGTTGGTAGTTTTAAAAAGACACAAGAAGGCTATAGGTTATAGCATTGACGATTTACAAGGTATTAATCCTGACTTTTGTATGCACCGTATCCACTTAAAAGAAGACCATAAACCTTGTAGGCAGAGTCAACGTCGTTTGAACCCCACTATGCAAGATGTAGTTAGAAAAGAGGTGCAGAAATTGTTAGAGGCAGGAATTATATACGTTATTTCTGACTCAAAGTGGGTCAGTCATGTTCAAGTAGTCCCTAAGAAGCGAGCGACTACGGTCGTCACTAATGAGAAAAACGAGCTCATATCTACTAGACTAGTGACAGGGTGGAGGATGTGTATTGATTATAGGAAGCTTAATGTAGCTACTAGGAAAGACCACTTCCCTCTTCCTTACATTGACCAAATGTTAGAGCGTCTAGCGTGTCATAAATATTTTTGCTATCTAGACGGCTACTCGGGATTCTTTCAGATCCCTATTCATCCTGACAATCAGGAAAAGACTACCTTCACATGCCCTTATGGTGTCTTTGCTTACCGAAGAATGCCTTTTGGGTTATGTAATGCCCCTGCCACCTATCAACTTTGTATGATGGCTATTTTTTATGATTATATCGAGTCTATTATGGAGGTCTTCATGGATGACCCCTTCCTTTAGCTACTCAGATGTTTCAGTTCGCTAAAGCTAGGAAGAAGCACTGGTTAGACCGAGACTCAAATTGGCCAATGCGCTTTATCGGGCGCCGCTCCGCGTGCAATGAGCGAGAAAAAAAAAGTGGTATGTCCTCGGCAGTTGGATTAGGTTTGTCCTTTCGGCCAGCACTTTGACCATCATCCCGGGCCGGGTGTGCTGCAAACAGCGCTGCCTGGACCTGCAGTTGCTGGTGAGTGGAACTCGTACTTCCGTTTCCGTTCTTGGTTTGCTCTTCGCGCCTCTCGGTCTCTCCTTTCCACCTGTCCTATCTTTTATTGGATGTGTTCCTCATCACTTTGCCACTTTTTTTTGGGGGACCATGGAAAGATAACCCCGAAGGGAACCGCCGCTAACCCTAACCAGCCCAATCATAGTCAGAAGAAGAGTTTTCCGGTCGAAGGGCATTCGTCGACCCAACCTACCGTGATTCCGGCCTATTTTTGAAAGCTCAGAGAAGGGGTGGACCTTGACTTGCCTACTCGGTTCTTGTATGAATATGCAGGAAGGGATGCTCCTGGGTGTGTGTAGGAGGAGAAAAAACTCCGAGGAATTTCATTTAAATTATTTTGGAGTCAGAGTATTTGGGGGACCCTTTTCCTTTGGAAAGAAGATCTTCCCGCCCCACCAAGACTGCTTATTCCTCTAAAACTGTGCCAAACACTTCGGACTAACGGGAATGAGCAACGACGCCAAACAGTCAGTCAGCCAGTCCGAAGATGTGGTATTGCGTGGACGACTCAAATTCTTAGGTGGGGTTGAAGACCGCAAAGTCCATTCCCGGCATAAGAGGTCTTGTCTCTTTAATGTTTTAGGTGAACCACAATGAGAAACATACTTGCCCCCCGCTCACATCTAACTCTAGTCCTCTCTCCCGTGTGCGGTTGGTCTGAAAGTCGGTCCTACCATTTCTTCCATCTCCGTTGATAGCTTGAGCCAAAGGCAGTCCCTAGTGGAGTGCGGAAAGGTAGGAAGCAGAATCTAAACTGCCTATTATGTTAACCAAGAAATTTCCCCAGAAAAAGTACAATCTGAGTCTGCTATACAATCAAACAATTTCGTTTTCCCGTGATTTTTTGTGTCGAACCTCCCTTGATCGTGAAATATCGATTGCTTGTTGGGCCCGCGTCGGGTTCATATGACCTCCTAAAAAGAACCCGGCTAACCTGCCCAGGTCGCTTTGGCGAGAGCAAGGGCTACTGTTTCCTCTTATTAATGATCAACAAGCGCAGCACCGCAGCAATGAGGGCTAGCCCAGTGTTTATGGGACCGATTTTGATAGTTGTTTAGCTAATCTGACTAAAGTCTTACAACGTTGTGAGAAAATTAATCTTGTGTTAAACTGGGAAAAATGTCACTTCATGGTAACTGAAGGGGTGGTACTTGGTCATATGGTGTCTGGACGAGGCATCCAAGTGGATAAGGCTAAAGCGGAAGTGGTTGAGCAATTACTGTACCCGTTGAATGTTAAAAGTGTTAGAAGTTTCCTTGGTCATGCGGGGTTCTATCGCCGTTTGAGATAATGTGTGATGCAGTGTCCATGCAGTTGGGGCTGTTTTTGTAACACCCGCAAATGTACCCTATTTTTATAGTGAAAATATTTTACGGTTACTTTTCAGCGAAATTTAGTTTTAATCGTAAATTTAATTTTCCGAGTCAAATTTAGAATTTCCGAGTTCAAATTTGGAATTTCCGCGAGATTTCATGTAAAACCCGTCTTGAGCCGTCTTTGACTTTTTCTTGACTTTTCCACTTACTCACCCTACTTATACTCACTCATAACCCTAACTCCCTCACAACTCAATCTTCTTCTTCCTCACCATAAACACCAAAACCTAGCCTCCATATTCTTCCAAGTTTAGAATCGTCACTACTCATTCATTTCTCGCTCAAATTCACGTAAGTTCGTCTTATTCTTTCCCTCTTATCTTCCTCTATCCGTATTGGTAATAAAATTACCGTCTTTCTCGCTTTTTAAATTGTCCGTCTTTCTCAAGGTGAATTATATTCATCTTTTATTATCTAATTGTATGTAGGTGGAGACTAGGAAGGTTTAGAAATCGATTAAAGACGCGAAAAGGTAACGGTGAAGGGTTACTCGATATCATTTACGTGTTTTAATGTGTTTTCCATGTTAGAAATCGTATTTAGAATATGATTAGTAATTTTAGGAATTGTGTTGTTGATGATGGTTGTTGTTAGTTGATAATTGATATGAGAATTGATGAATTGTGATGATAGATGATATTTGTGTTATGCCTTAGTGAAATTGTGGAGATTTGTGTGACTCGTACCTGTCCGAATAGGACGCAGGCTGCGTCGTGGTGACGCAGGCTGCGTCGTGGTGACGCAGGCTGCGTCACTCGCTGCCGACAGTAATTTTCCTGCACTGACCCCTTTTCGTAAAATGATCATATCTCCTTCGTTACTTGCTTGTTTTAGGCTTGTGACATCCCGTTGGAACCGTAAGAGCATAAGCTATCACCTCCATTTGGAATTTCTGCATTTGCATGTTTATAACTCTAGTTATGACCGTTTGAAGTGGACCCTTGGTTTCGTTGGTTTCCAAACAACGTTGTTTTGGAGAGGTGATCTATGTTTTTATTCATTATGCTTCATAAACTTGTTCTAATGCTTATGTATCATGTATTGACTCATGTTTATCATATTCAAACTTATAGGATTCCCTATTCTCATGTTTTGTGACGGTTTTTGGTATGTTCCTACTTGGAGTCGGTTTTTACAAATGTTACGGTTTGAGCACTGTTTTATCTTGTGCTTTGTGCTCTCATTCCCTTGGCTACCTCCACGTTCGTAAGGCTGGAATGTCGGAACGGGGAGGTATCCTACTGCTTAATTGCATGTGTTAGTGGGCATACGACGACGTTTTTGGGAGGCGAACGCTTTGCGTTGATCGACCCGGCCGTCAAATGTTGTGTACTTGCGAGGTGTTGTTATTTGCATGTAGCGTACCGCTTGTTATGAGGCTTGTGCTCTCTTTCCACCTCTTTCGTGAAGGTTGACCGAATTTGGGGTACTCGGCGTCTATGATTGACCGAGTCTTGGATGTGGAACGTCTTACCACATGTCGAATCGGAACACGTCTTATTCCGAGAGTCTTGCCAGGTTTAGACTAGGACCGTATTATTATCGTCGTCCTACCGAGAGGATTAGAGTCTTGTGTGTACGAAACGTCTTATCGTACATGATTCCGGGAAACGTCTTATCCCGTGAATTTGTTTGTCTGGGTCATGAGTATACTAAACGTCTTATCGTATACGGTTCAGGGAAACGTCTTATCCTGTGGACTTCCATTGGCTTGTCTTGCTATTGTACACGATGCTAGTGCGTTTCATTTACCGTGAGAGATTTCGTCATTGTGTCGGTGTGTTTGGATGGATGATTACATGAATGATTATATGATTGAACCATTGAATGACTTGGCATGGTTTGTTTGTCGAGTCTCAATCTTATCAAACTTATACCGCTAACGGTGAGATGTAAGCCCTAGTGAGCGTATTTGGTTGCCTAAGAGTGTCTTCCCCGAGTCTTTGAATATCATGATGGATTCGGATTGGTGCCTCTTATGTTCTTATCATTATCTATAGAATTGCCTATCTATTCTTATCGCAACTCACATGTATGTATATATATGCATGCTTTACTTTTGTAGTTCCTTCTATGTACGTTTGATGTGATATGGCTGGGAGAACCCGGAGTTACTCCCCACTGACTGTGGCGTTCATGTTTTTCATGAATGACCAGGTTGCTTGCATGGATGGCTTTTTGCTTGACTATTTTGGGTTCGGGTGTGAGCTAGCGGGCGTTGTCCCTGGAAGTTTTCCCCTCTAGACGATTTTAGCTAGTATTGCTAAACACTTGTTCTTTGTTAACATTTTGAGAGACTCCGTCTCTTTG
>JAIUZE010050563.1:392-43932 GCA_022085475.1 Heliosperma pusillum
TATCTCGTGGATGCTTTTAATCATACTTGCCATGTACACGGTGCTTGTGCGTTTCATTTACCGTGAGAGATGTCGTCTTTGTGTCGTCGTTCTTGAATGCGTGATTTCATGATTTTATTCATGGTCATTGCATGATTGGGCATCGTCTATGTGTTGGTACGTTTGAATGGATGATAATATGATGGATTTATTCATGGTCATTGCATGACTTGGCATGGTTTGTTTGTCGAGTCTCAATCTTATCAAACTTATACCGCTAACGGTGATATGCAAGCCCTAGTGAGCGTATTCGGTTGCCTAAGAGTGTCTTCCCCGAGTCTTTGTATAGCATGATGGATTCGAACTCGTACTTCATATGCTTTTATCATTATATATTGGATTGCCTATCTATCCTTATCGTATCTCACATGTATATCTATATGTATGCATGCTCTACTTTTGTATTTCCTTTTATGTACGTTTACTGTGATATGGCTGGGAGAACCCGGAGTTACTCCCCACTGATTGTGGCGTTCATGTTTTTCATGGATGAACAGGTTTCTTGCATGGATGGCTTTTTGCTTATGACTATTTTGGGTTCGGGTGTGAGCTAGCGGGCGTTGTCCTTGGAAGTTTCACCTCTAGACGATATTAGCTAGTTTTGCTAAACACTTGTTCTTTGCTAACATTTTGAGAGATCCCGTCACTTTGTTGTATTTCGTACTTAGTTTGTAATATTTTGACATTCCTCGTATTATCTACCTTGCATGTATAAAGGTTTTTAAAATACCGTATTTCCGCATATTATTTCACATGCTTGTATGTTTTATATTTACGCATTCGCGAGGGTTGTCACAGTTGGTATCAAAGCTTTATCGCTCCCGACGCACACACGTGAACCCTAACTTAAACTACTTGACCTTTAAATAATAAATGAGAGTTGGGTAGAAGATAAGGACTTTACTTGGTAGTCTATTTGTTTATGCTAATTGATAGGAGTAACTTAATTTGTTTTTGTTTCTTATGAAGATGGTTAGACCACGATTAGCTGAGAATGTTATGATGGAAGCTCTTACTCAAGTGCTGAAAAATCAGCAAGATGCCGCATTAGCTAATGCCAACCAAGTTCCCCCTAGAAGGGAAGATAACCATCAAGGTGGCTACGCATGGGTAGCTGAACAGATAGCTAGAAGTAAGATCGTACCATATGGTGGAGAACCGGACCTTACGGAGTTATCCGATTGGTTCCGTGAAATGGAAAAGCAGTTCGATCTATACCAAGTCCGAGAAGAGGACAAGGTTAGGATCGCAAAGCATTTTCTGGTAAGGGAAGCTGACAACTGGTGGGCTATCACAAGTGCCACCACAACTCTTGAAGAGGACTTTAACTGGGCTTGCTTCAAAGCTCTAGTGGAAGGGAGATTTTATCCTAAAGAGCTTAAACAACAAAGA
Source organism: Heliosperma pusillum (assembly GCA_022085475.1). Taxonomy (NCBI): domain Eukaryota; kingdom Viridiplantae; phylum Streptophyta; class Magnoliopsida; order Caryophyllales; family Caryophyllaceae; genus Heliosperma; species Heliosperma pusillum. The sequence continues at coordinate 1,824 of JAIUZE010050563.1, forward strand.
CTCAAGGAGTTCATTGATTTTAAACAAGGCAACCTATCAGCTCAAGAGTTTACTACGGAGTTTAATAAGCTTGCGCACTTTGCGCCGAGGCTTATCCGAGATGATGAAGACCGCGCATTCTATTATCGTAACAAGTTGAGTGCCGTTCTTCAAAGTAAAGTGAGGAGGAATACCACCTCCTTTAAAGATCTTTATGATGATGCCTTGTGGGCCGAGAATTCAATGAAGGCTATTAGAGATGAAGCTTTAATGAATAATCCCTCTCCTTCTTATGCTCCTAGGCCGAATGATTATGGGAAGAGGCCGTTTATTCCGTCTTCCTCTAGTTCCTATGCTAACAAGAGGAGGTTTAATCCTTCTTCCAATTCAAACACAAGAAATCCATCTCCTTTTATTCCTAGAGCAACTTCAAATGTGGCTCATAGGCCTTATGCTCCTCAAGCTCAAGCTCAAGGTCGCTTCTGCAACCGTTGTAGACTTCCTCTCCACCCCGGTAGATCTTGTAACAACCGACCTTATGTTTGCTACTTTTGTCAAAAGGGTGGTCATCGTTACGAGGATTGCCCCGATCGAAAGTTGCCCCCTCCTCCTCCTAAGCCTAAGGGTTCAATCTTTGTCATGAGCCGTGCCGAAGCCGACGCTCATCCCGAGATCATTACGGGTATGTTCTCAATTTTAGAGCAACCGTGTCTTATTTTATTTGACACCGGTGCTTCAATGTCTTTTGTGTCATCGACTTATGCTAATAAGTTATCTATCAAGCCTACATCTAGTGAGGATACTCCCATATCCTTACCATCCGGAGATATTATCTCTTGTTCAACCCTTTATCCAAATGTTCCAATATCTATTGCGGGTTCTATCTTTCCCGCTAATCTCCTTAAGTTTCTTTTAGGAGAGTTTGATATAATCTTAGGTATAGATTGGCTAGCAATGTATCATGCTAGGTTCGAGTGTCGTGATCAAAAGATTTATTTAAAGAGTCCTTTGGGGGTTAGAATAACCTATAAGGGATCTCATCCCCGTAAAGGTGTGTCTTTAATTTCCGCTATGAAATTGGTAAGTATGGTTAGAAAAGGTCACCAAGCATTCTTGTGTGTTGTGACTTCTTCAAATACCTCTTTGCCAAGTATTGAAGATGTGCCTATTGTTCGAGAATTCGTCGATGTATTTCCTGAAGATTTGCCCGGGATTCCTCCCGAGCTTGATGTTGAATTCTCTAATGATCTTGTTCCTGGTTCTGGTCCAATAGCCAAAGCTCCTTATCGTATGGCTCCGTCTGAACTGAAAGAATTACGGAAGCAGTTAGATGATATGATTGAAAAGGGTTTTATTTGACCAAGTGCCTCGCCTTGGGGTGCTCCCGTTCTTTTTGTGAAGAAGAAGGATGGTTCTATGAGGTTGTGTATTGATTATCGTGAATTGAATCGGATTACAATCAAGAATAGGTATCCTTTACCGAGAATTGAAGATTTGTTTGATCAATTAAAGGGTGCTTCTACTTTTTCAAAGATTGATTTGAGATCCGGTTATCATCAAATTCCGGTTAGAGATGTTGATATTCCAAAGACCGCGTTCAGTACGAGTTATGGCCATTATGAGTTCAAGGTAATGGCATTTGGATTGACGAATGCTCCCGCTATCTTTATGGATCAGATGAACCGCACATTTAGTGAGTATCTTGACAAGTGTGTGGTGGTTTTCATTGATGATATTCTTATTTTCTCCAAGTCCAATGAAGAGCATGCTATTCATTTGAGGATTATTTTGGGTGTTCTACGTCGTCAGAAGTGGTATGCTAAGTTCTCTAACTGTGAATTTTGGTTACCTAAAGTGTCCTTTCTTAAGCATGTGATTTCTAAAGAAGGTGTAATGGTGGATCCTTCGAAGATTGAGGCCGTTGTTGATTGGAAGAGTCCGACTGATATTAGAGAGATTCGAAGTTTTCTTGGTTTAGCTGGTTATTATCGAAGATTTGTCAAGGATTTCTCTAAGCTTGCTAGACCAATGACTCAGTTATTGAAGAAGGAACCAAATTCCTATGGAATGAAGCTTGTGAAGCAGCGTTTCAAGAGTTAAAGAAGAGGTTAACTACCGCTCCGGTGTGGACTTTGCCTGAAGATGGAGTAGACTTTGATGTCTATTGTGATGCTTCTAAAATGGGATTAGGTTGTGTTCTTATGCAGAATAGGAAGGTGGTGGCTTATGCTTCAAGGCAGTTGAGAGTTCATGAAGTGAACTATCCTACTCATGATTTAGAATTGGCCGCCGTTCATGCTTTGAAAGTGTGGAGACATTACCTAATTGGAGTTCATTGTCGTATTTTCACCGATCACAAGAGTTTGAAGTACATATTTACTCAAAAAGAGTTGAATATGAGACAAAGAAGATGGTTGAAATTGGTGAACGATTATGATTTTGAGTTATTGTATCATGAAGGGAAGGCAAATGTTGTTGCCGATGCTCTTAGTAGGAAGGCTTCTCATGCTTTAAATGCTATGCGGGTATTACCCGATGATCTTTGTGCCGAGTTTCGAAAGTTGAGTTTGGAATTCGTGGAGCGTGGATTTGTTTATGTTCGTGCTATGATTGCCGAGCCTGATTTTCTACGTGAAATCCGTGAAAGCCAAGTTGATGATCTTACCTACAAGTCTATTCAAGGCAAGCTTCTTGAAGGTAAAGGTAAAGATTTAAAGTTTGATGATGAAGGTGTCCTTCGTTTCCATGGTCGTTTATTTGTTCCTAATGCTCTTAATTTGAGGAAGCGAGTTCTTGATGAAGCTCACCTTTCCCCTTATTCTATTCACCCCGGTGGTGATAAGATGTACAAGGATCTGAAGCTACAATTTTGGTGGCCGAACTTGAAGGGTGATGTTGTATCTTATGTTGGAAGATGTCTTACTTGCCAACAAGTGAAGATTGAACACAAGAGGCCCGGTGGATTGCTACAACCGTTGGATATTCCGCTATGGAAGTGGGAATCTATTTCTATGGATTTTGTTATGGCTTTGCCGAGGACCGTTGGAGGTAAAGATGTCGTTTGGGTTGTTGTTGATCGATTGACCAAGTGTGCTAGATTTATTCCGATCAAAGAAACTTGGAATTTGGATCGTTTAGCAAAATCTTATGTTGATGAAATTGTGACGAGCTTATTTTCGGGGTCGTTAATTCCGGAAACTAGCTATGCCAAATAACAATTTATAAAACCAAATCTAGACTCAAACTATCCTAAGTAAAGGGTAGTAAGGGTAAGACAAGGATCGAACCCAAGAGAAGGCGGTGAATGCTAATAATCTAATCTAGCCTCTTGCTAAAAACCGATTAAACAAATTAATAAATCTAACCACAAATTAAACACTAATTGAAACAAAGACTAGAATTACTTACAAACTATGATATTCACAATGGTAAACATGTATATAACAAATAGGGAGAAAGTTTTTCATGAGAAAAGATTATCAATCCTAGAATCACCAATAACAACTAAATAATCAAAGATTCAAGTAAGGAAAAACAACTTAGTGCAATTATCCCAAGTTCCCCCACAATTAACAAAGTAAAGATCCCTCCTTTCCTCCCTTCTCTATTTATCTATTGCAAACTTCAAAGAATTAGCCACCATGAATTAAACCATCCATAAATGACCCAATACAACTAAACCCATACTTATTAAACCATAAGCATAAATAAAGATGCAAGCTTTAAGCACAAACCAAAGAAACATGCTAGATTTATGAACTAAAACATTAAACCATGTTCTAAATACATAATAACTCAAATTCCACTCAAAAGATTCTAACTTTTAAACCAAAGTTACAATCTTTCAAGTTGCATCAACAAATATCAAGACAAATCAACCAAATTCATCAAGACAATGCAATTTAATCAAACAAACAATTACTAAGATGGTTGGTCTTAACAACAATTCATTCAATAAGGAAAATCAAACAAAGGAAGATGAAATTAAATAGAGAAGGAAGGATTAAAAAGTCTTACAATGCTAAAAGGAAAGAACTTGTTCAAATTACACTAAGTAAAAGGAGATTAGCTACCCATAGTCTTCATAATACAACCAATTTCTAAGGAAAAACCCATTACAAAAGCCAAACTTGAAGAACAAAAAGAGAGAAATGCTAAGGAAAATATGATGTTGTATGGTGAATGCTTCCTCCTTTGTCTCTCTTCAGAAATCTTCTTTTATACCCTTGGTCCGCAAACCTAGGGGCCTTGAAATGTGGGCTTTCAAAAGACAAGACGAGAAAATGAGAAAAAACCCGTGCTGAGAGATGACGCAGGCTGCGTCCTACGACGCAGGCTGCGTCATGCTGACGCAGGCTGCGTCATGCTGACGCAGGCTGCGTCCTACGACGCAGGCTGCGTCGAACGCTGCCAGATTTTCTTCTTTGCTTTCCTTCTTGACTTTCGTTGACCCCATGGATATTGACCCCGCCTTGACTTCCATTGACCCATTGGGCTTTGTCTTCAAACCTTGGTGATTCATTGTTAGCCCCCTTCAAGTTCCGGGTTTTTGGGTCTCGGGTTTTCGGGTTTGACTTTTATTGACTTTCGGGATTTGACTCTTAAATTTGACTTAAAATACTAAATACTACCACTATTACAAAAACTAAAATTAACATAAAACAAAGCTAATGACCCGTAAAAAGTAGAACGAAAGACTCTAAAAGTTACTACTAGACACGACATTATTTGACGTTGTCAAACACCCCCACACTTGGACTTTTACTCGTCCCGAGTAAAACTCGAGATTAGCATGAACGACACAAGCCCAACAAAGTGTGTGTGAAGGCATTGACCTCTCTTCCCTCACTACAACCTTCTTATACTCCCTCTTAAACAATCCACCTATGACAAAAACAAAACAAAAAGACTCAATTCTTGTGACACTCTTCTCTCACTCCCCCTCCTTATATCATCCCTCAAGACTAAAGACACGACATACCACCTACTCCGACTCAAATCAACTCCTCCCTACTTATAGCTCCTGAAACACCAACTTAGGGGTCAATGGTGTTTTGCAAAGGACTCAATATTCACACAAACAACCCAAGGACTGTTTTGAAATTGCAGCAATAAAACATATGAAACAAGGCTATTTTTGTGGGATAGTTTTCTGGTTTTTGTAACAAATAAGTAAAGGATAGGGTAGAGGATAAACAACAACTAAGACAAGCACAAGTTGATGTGAATTCTCATGTTTAAACCCATAGGATAGAAACCCTGAACTTGGGCTGTCAAGACTAGCACAGACAGTTCAAGAACAGTGAGTCCTAAACTCAACTCACTCACTAAGACTAGCACAAGTGAATGGATTAAGCTTAGGCCAACAAAACTAAGACTAGCACAAGTTTGTTGAGATTTATGTTAACCAAGACTTGCACAAGTTAACTGAAATAGAGTAAGAACTCCTTGTTTTTCATTCATTCATATTCTGATTATTACAAAGGACTAAAGGCTCTTTATATAGAGCATTACAAAAGATCTCTACCATACAACATAAAGCTACATCTAAGGGCTTGCAATGAGCCTTACAAGGATACCAAACAGATGCAAAAGTCTACTAATAAGACGAGCTTGGACAGACTGCAATTTGGACAGAAAAGCAACTGAAAAAAGTAAGCTTGTCCCTATCCTGAAATGGCATTGTTGAGCAGTTTTCTCTTGGGGCTTGTCTTGGCTCCCTTTTGCTACCACATGATGTTCACACATTTTGGATCATTCAAGGTTCAACTTTTAGCCTTGGACATGGACTTCAAAGTACTTGAGCATATACAAACAACCTTGCTGAACACAAGTGCTAAGCTGACTTTCAGTAGCATTTTCTGAAATCAGACATCTCTTGCAGGCTTCATAACTCCTTCATTAGGATGAATTGCAAGGCTCATGATATCTCATTTTAAAGCTAAAGGTGTTAGATTTCATGTCAAAAAAGAATAAACCCCAAATGATGTATGAAACTTTAGATACAGAGGTTTGAGTACTAGCAGGTCACTTGACAACTGTGCAGCAGCATTCCAGATTCCAAAGGCATCTTGCAGATGCTATCATTTTCTGCACAGATAGAATTAGGAGGCCCATGATTAGCCAAATTTCATCTATATGAGTTAGCTTCCTTATCCAATTAGAATCATGCACAAAACGTTCTTGAAACTTCAGTCATAAGCCTTTAAGTAAGTACATGTCGGAAGTGACTGCTCATCAGTTTTCTTGTGCAGCAGCAGAAACTTTGAAAAATCATATCTCCCAGCCTAGATGGATTAAAAATTCCCATGATGATTCGAATGAAATATATGGACGTTAGTTTTCATATAAAAAAAGAATCAACCAAAAATATCCACCAAATGTTGAGTTATGAATAGTATTCTGACTGGTCTTTTCAGGAAAATAGCATTCCATTCTACGTGATAGTCTTTGAAGATCAATTGTGACAAATTTGCTGGAGGAATCTTGTTGATTCCAAAGCCATATGAAAGAGGACACCTTCAAGATTATATACATATGAAGAACATAAATATTGAGCAAGTAAAACGCCAGATATGATCAGTTGAAGTTGGCTCTTTTCTGCTGAACTTTTGGGAGCAATTCAGACTTCCTGAGCTTGAATGCTTAGGTTGGTTGGAAATAAATGGCTGCGTTGTTCATGGATTTTAAATAGAAACAAAACAAAGGATCAACCCCCATGCTCCTGCTTCAACTCTCCCCTTGTCCAAAAGATGTTTGGCCTCAAATTTCAACAAGACATCATGAAGGACCTACATCCTCACCTCTAGTTTCAGCACCTTGATGTTCAATGAAGGAAATTTTTTTTTTATCTTGGAGTAACAAGTTCGATTGAATCCTCCAGGATCAAAGACCCACATAAAATTTCTTGGCATGAATCGAATAGCAGTAGCAAGCATACACAACTTGAATTCAAAAGGTGAATTGGCACAACTAGTAGAGCATAGTGATGCAACCATGGGGCTCCTCATGGTCCCTATGCATTTGGCTCAACTTAAGCATCACCAAGATGCCTAAAAGTTTTTCAAGACTAAGAAGGGAACATGTTCTTGATATCTCAAAGAAGTCTAACAAGCTCTTGTCATGAAGTTGCACAATATTAACCAAACAAAACAGAAATTGCAGAATTGAATTGTAATGATTTAGATGATTCAATTCATCATTTCTCACTTGAAACTTATTTGAAATTGCACCCAAATGAACAAGACTAGCTTGTAACCTCATCAACATGTAAAAATGGAAGTGTGGGGCTGCAAGAGCACAAGGTATATCCCCCAAACAACCATTCATGAAACCAGGACAGTAGTTGATGTCATAGATCAGATTTTGAGCTCTTGAGCATGAAATTGAAATAGAAACTCCTCTTGCTTCAACCTTACTTGGAACCCAACACATTTCACCTTCAAAGGAGATCAAGAACTGGTCCAACTTATGGTTTAAAGGTTAATGCAATTTCTTGTTTATGGATAGCTCAAATGGACTCAAGTAAGCAACATGGCCCTTGCTTGCATCATGAAGCATGCCTGGTTTGGTGCAAGCCTGTTCTTCCTCTTGTGTGGTAGCCTTAAATGTGGAGTTGAGTGTTGTTTTAATCTCGAAACGTTGGCTTTCCAAGACAGTAGCACATGAGCCATTCATTTCATCATAAGCATTCATGACTCTTAGCTTAATGCATCTAGAATTAGGACAACCAATAACATCCTCTTGGTCTAAGCCCTTCTCTTTCCCAGCTGTTTTCATGACTTCTTAATTGTCCATTATAGGCAAGACTTCATGTTTCCTAGGCCTTACTAAGTTCTTTTCCACACACAAAGATAATTCAAGCAATTCACCATATGAATACTTCATTTCTAAGTTAATTTTTTCAGCAATTTCAGATTTCAAGCCATTGTAGAACCTAACTCCCTTTTGGACAGAATTGACTCCTTTATCACACACAAAGTGTAACTCTTCAAACAACCTAGCATATTCATGAACACTCAAGGCACTTTGTTTAAGGTTCTTAAGTTCAATCCACAATTCATTCAAGATGGAACAAGGAAGATACTTGGACCACATGTGTGAGTTAAGCTTGAACCAAGATTTTATCCTACCCTTCCCTGCCATTCTCCTTGAAAGGTTAAGACCATTATACCACAACAAAGCAAAACTCTTTAATGAAGATGCAACCAGGTCATGCTTCTTTCCATCAGAAAAATATTTGTTCTCAAAGTAGCATTCAACATCAAACAACCAAGAGACAAATGCTCTACTGTTTTCACCATTAAAAGTACGAAGTATGAGGGTTTTACCTCTACCTCTAAGGGTATGAGAGGACCTAGAATCCGTATGGAGCAGGTGGTGTTCTCCTTGGTACAAATCAGGTGGTTTTGGCTCCCTTTGCACACCATGGCTGCTGGTTGCTTTCCTTGTATGCACAACACCTTCATGCCCTCTTCTTAGGACTTGTAACTTCTCCATAGCTTCTGCCATAGACTTAGAAATGGAGCCATGCTCATAATACCTCATCTTAGGACTTGGAACATGAGGAATATACTCAATGGCTACTGATTTAGTCATTAAAAATCAGAATGCAATAACTTTGACAAAACAGAATTTTTGATGCTCAAGGATGCAAAAACAAGACTAACACAAGATAGAACTTGTGCTAATGCTAGCTCTGATACCAATTTGAAACACCAACTTAGGGGTCAATGGTGTTTTGAAAAGGACTCAATATTCACACAAACAACCCAAGGACTGTTTTGAAATTGCAGCAATAAAACATATGAAACAAGGCTATTTTTGTGGGATAGTTTTCTGGTTTTTGTAACAAATAAGTAAAGGATAGGGTAGAGGATAAACAACCACTAAGACAAGCACAAGTTGATGTGAATTCTCATGTTTAAACCCATAGGATAGAAACCCTGAACTTGGGCTGTCAAGACTAGCACAAACAGTTCAAGAACAGTGAGTCCTAAACTCAACTCACTCACTAAGACTAGCACAAGTGAATGGTTTAAGCTTAGGCCAACAAACTAAGACTAGCACAAGTTTGTTGAGATTTGTGTTAACTAAGACTTGCACAAGTTAACGGAAATAGAGTAACAACTCCTTGTTTTTTCATTCATTCATATTCTGATTTTCTTAGGTTACAAGCATGGCTTATATAGGTCATACAATTTGATCTCAACCCTTGAATACAACTAAATCTAAGGGCTCATAAAGGCCTTACATAATAGATTAAAGTAACAGCTAAGTCTTATAATAAGACGAGGGAAAACAGACTGCAAAAAGCATCCTAGACAGCCTGCCTTTGGTCAGCAAAAGTAGTCTTGTTTCTTTCCTGAAATAGTAAACATTAAGTCAGGCTTTTGAGGCTTGTTTGGCTCCCTTTTGCTACCACATGATGCTCACACATATTGGATCATTAAAGGATCAATTTGTAGCCTTGGACGTGCCATTCAAAGAACTTGAACACATAGAAACAACCTTGCTGAACACAAGTGCTACAACTGACTTTCAGTAGCATTTTCTGAAATCAGACATGTCTTGCAGGCTTCATAACTCTTTCATTAGGATGAATTTTAAGGCTCATGATATCTCATTTTAAAGCTAAATGTGTTAGCTTTCATTTCAAAAAAGAAGCAACCCCAAATGATGTATAAAACTCTAGATACAGAGGTTTGAGTACTAGCAGGTCGCTTGACTGTTGTACAGCAGCATTCCAGATTCCAGAGGCATCTTGCAGATGCTATAATTTTCTGCACAGATAGAATTAGGAGACCCATGAGTATCCAAATTGAAGCTATATGAGTTAGCTTCCTTCTCCAATTTGAATCATGCAAAAACAGTTCCTGGAACTTCAGTTATAAGCCTTTAAGTGAGTACAGGTCAGAAGTGAATGCTCATCAGTCTTCTTGTGCAGCAGCATGAACTTTGAAAACTCATATCTCCCAACTCAGATGGATAAAAAATGCCCATGATGATTCAAATGAAAGATAAAGGTGTTAGATTTCACCTCCAAAAAGAATCAACCAAAAATATCCGTCACATATTGAGTTATGGACATTTTAGTACTGATAGGTCATTTCAGGAGAATAGCATTGCAATCTGCGTGACAGTCTTTGAAGATCAATTGTGACAAATTTGCTTGATGAATCTTGTTGATTCTAAAACAATATGAAAGAGGACATCTTCAAGATTTTATCCATATGAAGAACATAAATATTGAGCAAGTAAAACGCCAGATATGTTCAGTTGAAGTTGGCTCTTTTCTGCTGAAGTTTTGGGAGCAGTTCAGACTTCCTGAACTTGAATGCTTAGGTTGTTTGGAAATAAATGGCTTCCTTGTTCATGAATTTTAAATAGAAACTAAACAAAGGATCAACCCCCATGCTCCTGTTTCAGCTCCCAATAAGATAGTATGACCATCTTTGCCTTATCCCAAGGCATAGCGAGATGGTCTTTCTCAACAATCTTCACACAAATCCACTCCTTATATCACCCCCTTATTACTCCACTAATGCAAATCATGGTTACTTGGTTGGCCCCAAACTTCACAATTTTCACAACCAAGCGACCACCAACATAAATCCACCAATTTGGAACAAAGTTTTGTGACTCAAAAATAAAAATAAAAGGGTCCTAAACTAGCCTCCTTCCAATTTTCCTCCTTATCACTCCCTTCTTATTCCTCCAAAAATTCTCATCATAGGAAGAATTATGCTCAATTTTTTTTCATTTTTTCATTTTTTCATTTTTTTTCTTGAAAATCCCTCATTTTGCCTAAGGTGCCCTTTCGGGTTTTCACCTTAGCTTTTCCTTTCCTCTCATTGGTGGCTCGCAACTCGATTCTTCATTTTGCCCGGAATGCCCTTTCGGGGTTTCATTCCGTCCTCGGCCACCTTCCCAATCTTGCCTAGGTGCCCACCCTTGTGGGTTTTCACCTAGCCGGGATTTTCAATTTTTTTTCTTTTCTTTTTCTCTTTTTTTTTTCTTTTTCTTTTTCTTCAAAATAAAGACATAATAAAAAAAAAAAATTTACAATGCATCAAAAACAAACTAACTATGTACAATCTTCTCCCCCACACTTAGAATACACAATGTCCTCATTGTGGAGGAGAGGAAAAAAATGTTACCTCATCAATTTCCGAAAGGAGAAGATCCCGAGGCACCTCCTCGGTTTCTCCTCCTATCCCTTGCTTCTCTAATCCGTCTTCTTTGCTCCATGCCTTCATCAAGGGTTGCTTGGGTGTAAGGAAAAGGGTAGCCCGGGTTTTGTTGCATGGACATCCCAAAGAGAGAGCTAGCCAATCCATAAACGTCCTCTTGCGCCACCGCATCTTCATAGGAGTCTTGAAGATAGGTGTGGTGGCGCTCATTTTGAGCGCTAAAGTGGTTCGTAGCTTGCTCTCTCCAAGCATTTTGGGTGGCCCACATATCATTTTGCTCTTTCCACCTTGGTCTTGTTGTTCTCTCCAAAGGCGGGCTTCCTCTTGCCCGTCTAGCATCCTCTTCCATTCCTCATTTTGAGCCCTCTCGGCTTCCCCTCTCAATCTCTCCCTCTCCTCCACAACATTATGCCAATCATCCAAACTCTCAAGCCTACCTCCTTGTAATTGTTGCCAAGTGTTTGAGGCATCTACCCTCCCACTAATGTGTGCCAAGACGTCGTTGGTGCTAGCAAAATAGTTAGCCATTTGTTGTTGCCATGGCTCCACGGGTGTGCTAGAACGACCCTCCGCATCAAACATGGGGGTGTCGGTATCATGGTGGCTTTGGAATGGTGATTGGAAATGAAATGGTGGTGGTTGTTGTTGTTGTTGTTGTTGTTGTTGTTGTTGTTGTTGTTGTTGTTGTTGTTGTTGTTGTTGTTGTTGTTGTTCAAAATTGGTGGTGTGGGAAGGACGTTGCTCAATTGCAAGGATCTCAATCTCCTCTCTCAAATGCTCACTTCGCTCACCACCCTCTCTCCTTGCCCTCCTTTGCCTCAAAGGCACTTCTTCTACCTCCTCCTCCTCCTCCGCACTACTTACCCCCAAACTTTCCTCCCTAGGACAAACAAAATCCCACGCCGCGGGTCCTCTAGGTAAAGGATTGTTTTGAGGTCTAGGCAACTTCATGTAGCTTAGCCCGTCACTTCCCAACCAAAACCCTTTTAAGGGTTGCTCCTTGCTAGCCTTAAACATGTGAACTTCTTCTAGCCCAAGATGGTTGTACCTCGTCAAACCCCTACATATGTTTACCGCTTGACCATTAGGAATGCCCCCCTCATAATGCCTTACCAAGAAAGAAATCACCCCCCCACAATGGATGCTTGCCCTTGCCGATTTTTGCCTATGCTTGATGCACGCTCTCAAAAAGAAATCGGCCCAATCTGGGATCCCTACCCCCTCCGGAAGCATAGTCCACAAACAAAGCCGGATCTTCTCCGGCACCTTGGTGGGTTCTCCCGCGGAGTTGAAAATGGTGGTAAGGAACCTAGTAATTAGGCGGAGTACGGGGTGGGTGATGGCTGACAGTTTGGCATCCTTAGACGGGCCATGGTCATCGGCAATGTTATCCCACATCTGGTGCATTTTGCCCCTTGGGCATCTAATATCTACCGGTTGCTGGGTGATTTTTAGGATTTGACGGATTTCGGAAGTTGGGGCTTCATGCCAAGTTTGGTTCAATCGGAATCGGTAGGCTTTCTCCGCACCTTCGGGCACATCCAACTCCGACAAGGTTGCTAGAAACTCGTATGCAAAACGCCTATAGGTGTAATCCCAGGAGTTTTGCTCGAGATAAGCCTCTAGCCCTACTTTAGCTAGCATGTCCCTTGTCAAGTCGAACATGCCTAAGGCATGGAGGGTGGTTGGGCAAAAGAATTTGGTTGCTACAAGAGGGTGAGTGGATATTTGATCCCAAATTTTCTTATGTTGAGCTTGCATCCTCTCATAACCCATGAACACCGTTTCAACCTCGGTGTCGGGCTCACTCACCGCGGCCCTCTTATTTTTTCCCTTGCCAAACAACTTAGAGATCTTTGGTGCCATATCTGCAAAATGTAACAAACAACACACTACAACAATAACAAGCAATCACTCGAAAAGTTTTTCGCTCAAGCACTTCAACAAACACTTGGTGTGAAACAATTTCTACACCTCAAAGAGCTAGTGTTTGTTGAATTTCTTTGCCTTACTCAGAAAACTTTATCCAATCCTAACTACAAAATCAAGCAAGGGGAAAGGGGAACTCAACCTAAGACTAAAACTAGCCTAATTCGAGCAAAAACTTGAAGATTGATGAAAAAGTTGAGTATGAAGTTATACCTTTGTTTTTCCACAAGATTCAAGTGCCTTGATGATTAGAAGTAGGTAGGAATCTGACAATTAGCCTTAAAACCCAGCAAAAGACCCGAAAAATGAATTTTAGGGAAAAAAATTAGGGTTGTTTAAGACGGATTTTCTGAGTTTTAGGGTGAGTGAGACTGATTTTGGGGTTATTGAGTGTAGAAAAATGATTAGGGAGAAGAATAGGATGGATTTTGATGAAAGTTGTGGAAGATTTGAGTGAGAAAGATGGGTTTTTTGAGGGATTGGGGTGGTTTTGGGGGTGTTTTTCGTGAAAATTGAAAGAAGAAAAGGGGTTTGTATTTTGATGAAGAACACGGGCAAGAATTAGAAAAATACTGAAATCTGCTGACGACGCAGGCTGCGTCATACGACGCAGGCTGCGTCGAGCACTGCCGGTTCTTCTTGCCTTTGCACTTAGCCAAAATTTGGCTAAGTGTTCCAAACACCTTCAAACTTGCAATTTCACTTCAATGACCCATAATAACCTCCAATATCTAAATTCCATCGATTTCCGAACTTTTTATCCGTGGCACGCATCCCGAGGCGGCCAAAAACTCGCAAAACTTCACAAAACCGTTAGTAACTTCAAAAAAGTTTGTTTGATGCAATGTCTAACTAACTTAAAACAACTTAAATGCTAAGATTTAACAAAGAAACTTCAAAGAAATATTCACAAGGATAGAGTATGTACATGTTTTGCCGTTTATTTAGAGTCGATGGCTCGACTTAGCTATTTCAAGCTTTTCAACCTTCATAGGCCGGGTCTTCAAGCAAGACCTCCTCTTCCCCCTCCCGGGTACATCCTTGGAAGTAGTGCTTGAGACGGTGGCCATTCACTTTGAGGAGCTTTCCATCCCCGGACCCCTCCACTTCAATTGCCCCATGGGTAAACACTTTCTTGACGGTGTAAGGTCCAAACCATCTTGACCTCAACTTGCACGGAAAGAGCTTAAACCGGTTTTGGAACACAAGAACTTTATCACCTTCCTTGAAAACTCTACGGTTTATCATCCCATCATGCCATCTTCTTGTTTTCTCTTTGTAGATGGAAGAGGTCTCATAAGCATCTTGGCGAATTTCTTCAAGTTCTTGTAATTGAAGCTTCCGGTGCATACCGCTCTCATCTTGGTTTTGGTTGAAAGATTTGATAGCCCAATAGGCTTTGTGATCAACCTCCACGGGGAGGTGGCAAGCCTTGCCATAGATGAGACGGAATGGGGACATGCCAATGGGGGTTTTGAAAGCGGTCCTATATGCCCACAATGCATCAAATAGCCTCTTACTCCAATCCTTTCTATCCGGATTCACCGTCTTTTCAAGTATTCCTTTAATTTCACGGTTATTTTCTATCCGGATTCACCGTCTTTCTATCCGAACTCTCAAACCGTGAAATTTGACGCGCTTATTTTCGGGGTCGTTAATTCCGGAAACTAGCTATGCCAAATAACAATTTATAAAACCAAATCTAGACTCAAACTATCCTAAGTAAAGGGTAGTAAGGGTAAGACAAGGATCGAACCCAAGAGAAGGCGGTGAATGCTAATAATCTAATCTAGACTCTTGCTAAAAACCGATTAACCACAAATTAAACACTAATTGAAACAAAGACTAGAATTACTTACAAACTATGATATTCACAATGGTAAACATGTAGATAACAAATCGGGAGAAAGTTTTTCATGAGAAAAGATTATCAATCCTAGAATCACCAATAACAACTAAATAATCAAAGATTCAAATAAAGAAAAACAACTTAGTGCAATTATCCCAAGTTCCCCCATAATTAACAAAGTAAAGATCCCTCCTTTCCTCCCTTCTCTATTTATCTATTGCAAACTTCAAAGAATTAGCCACCATGAATTAAACCATCCATAAATGACCCAATACAACTAAACCCATACTTATTAAACCATAAGCATAAATAAAGATGCAAGCTTTAAGCACAAAACCAAAGAAGCATGCTAGATTCATGAACTAAATCATTAAACCATGTTCTAAATACATAATAACCCAAATTCCACTCAAAAGATTCTAACTTTTAAACCAAAGTTACAATCTTTCAAGTTGTATTAACAAATATCAAGACAAATCAACCAAATTCATCAAGACAATGCAATTTAATCAAACAAACAATTACTAAGATGGTTGGTCTTAACAACAATTCATTCAATAATCAAAATCAAACAAAGGAAGATGAAATTAAATAGAGAAGGAAGGATTAAAAAGTCTTACAATGCTAAAAGGGAAGAACTTGTTCAAATTACACTAAGCAAAAGGAGATTAGCTACCCATAGTCTTCATAATACAACCAATTTCTAAGGAAAAACCCATTACAAAAGCCAAACTTGAAGAACAAAAAGAGAGAAATGCTAAGGAAAAAATATGATGTTGTATGGTGAATGCTTCCTATTTTGTCTCTCTTCAGAAATCTTCTTTTATACCCTTGGTCCGCAAACCTAGGGGCCTTGAAATATGGGCTTCCAAAAGACAAGACGAGAAAATGAGAAAAACCCGTGCTGAGAGATGACGCAGGCTGCGTCATGCTGACGCAGGCTGCGTCCTACGACGCAGGCTGCGTCCTACGACGCAGGCTGCGTCATGCTGACGCAGGCTGCGTCGAACGCTGCCAGATTTTCTTCTTTGCTTTCCTTCTTGACTTTCGTTGACCCCATGGATATTGACCCCGCCTTGACTTCCATTGACCAATTGGGCTTTGTCTTCAAACCTTGGTGATTCATTGTTAGCCCACTTCAAGTTCCGGGTTTTTGGGTCTCGGGTTTTCGGGTTTGACTTTTATTGACTTTCGGGATTTGACTCTTAAATTTGACTTAAAATACTAAATACTAACACTATTACAAAAACTAAAATTAACATAAAACAAAGCTAATGACCCGTAAAAAGTAGAACGAAAGACTCTAAAAGTTACTACTAGACACGACATTATTTGACGTTGTCAAGGGGCTAAACATTCAACATATAGGACAAAAATTAGGAAGACGAAGCAACTATGCGTAGAACCTAATAAACCCGATCGGGTTTTTGGAACCCCGATCGGGGTTTTGGTCTGTTCAGAACTTTGACTTTCGTTTGATCTTCCCTTGGTACATGACTTGATCTACCTTGACTCCATTGACTTTAGATTCGAACGGGGACGTAACTAACACCTCTTGGGCCTCATTTCCTCCCCTATTTGAGCTTGATCATGTCCCCAAGGGTTAAGGGTCGGAGCATGAGGTTTGAGACGACTTTCGTCGAAGAATAGCAAAACCGTCGCAACTTGTGCATATGAGCTCGGAATGACTTGAAACTTGTTCCCTTTGACTCGGAACCTCTAGATCTTTATAGCATGCCATCTTAACCTCACGTAATCGTCCTTCTTAGCTTCTCCTTGCTCATATTTCCTTCAAATGACGGGATTTGAAGTAAAAACGACTCAATTCCTACAAATGACATTAAAGCACGAGAAATACTGCAAAGGAGAGATTAGCTCATAAAACCACTTCTTAAAGTGGATAAACCATATCAAATCGAGCTAAAATGAGGGGATAAAATCATACAAATTAACACTTATCAAGAAGCACCCTGTTGCACCATCTTCTTCATTGCCTCATTTGCTCGTGGTCTCGTGGATCATCATTCTCTTGTTGCCTCTTAGGCAGTGATTTTGGATATGATTCGTAGTTTCCCGCGTGGCACTTCTTGTGGGAGGGATGAGTTTCGTGCCCAACACCTTATGGACTGTTTGAGTGGTGCTGATGTGGCTATATCTGATGATCTGATCATTTCTATTACTAGGGTGGTTAATCTTTTTCTGGAGGGCCGATGTCCACTAGTTCTTGGTGAGTAGATTGTCAGCGCTCCGCTCACGCCGCTTGTTAAACCGAGCAGTGGTGTTCGTCCTATCGCTGTTAGAACTGTCTGGAGACGTCTGGTTTCTAAGGTTGGTGCTTGTTTGGTTGGTTCTTCTTTGTCTTCTTATTTTGTTGGTCTTCAGTTTGGGGTTGGGTATCCGGTGAAGGAGAGGTTGTCTTGCATGCCTTGAATCGGTTCATTGAGGCTCGTGGTGGGGATGTGGGGCTTTCTATGTTGCTGGTTGATTTCCATAATGCTTTCAACCTTGTTGATCGTGTAAATATGCTTATGGAAGTTCGTCGTCGTTGCTCGATTCTTTCCCGTTGGGTGGAGTTCTGTTACTCTAGTCATGGCCGTCTTTATTATAGGGAACATTGCTTGTGGTTTTGTCAGGGAGTCCAGCAAGGTGATCCTTTGGGCCTCTTGCTTTTCGCTTTGGTTTTGCATCCATTGGTGTGCAAGATATATGACTCTTTTGACTTGAGTTTGCAAGCTTGGTACTTGGATGATGGCACCATTGTTGGGGATACTTTGGAGGTGGGGAAGGTTTTGGATTTGATTATGGCAGATGGTCCTCAGTTTGGTCTCCATCTTAATGTTGCTAAGACAGAGGTTTTTTGGCCTACTGAGGATCCCCGGAGTCCACTTCCTAGTGTTTTCCCTCCTTTTATTGTTAGGCCTTTGCGTGGTGTCTCTGTTTTGGGTGGGTCTGTCAGTACTTGCCCTAGTTTTGGCAGTTACCTTGTGGCGAAGAGAGTGACTAAGACCATCGAGCTTATGGATTTGGTTGCTATGATTGAGGACCCGCAATGTGAGTTGCTTCTGCTTAGAGCTTGTACTAGTATTTCTAAGCTCTACTTTACCCTCTGTACTTGTTCACCGAGAGTCTTTGGGTCTGTCTATCTTTGTTTTGATGCAACACTTTGTTCAATCTTGGAACCTATTGTCACCGCGTCTCGGCCTGGTTTTGGGGATTGGCAGTGGCGCCTTGCCACTTCCCTTTTCATCTTGGGGGGCTTGGTGTTTTTGTTGCGGGGGATGTTTTGCATTATGCTTTTCTTGCGTCCCGTTTGAAGTTTGCAGATTTGCTGGCTAATACGGTCTTCTGGTATTGTAGATACTGGTCCTACTTTTGATGATGCCTTGCGGGCGTTCTCTGAGACTACAGGTTCTGCCTTTTTACGTGATCCTAGTGAAATCGCTGCCCCTAAACTTATGAAAAATTTGGCAGATATATATTTTGCGACGGTTGCCGCGTCAGCTTGCGTTATGGAAGTCTCAGCGGGGTGCCCACTCCTCTGATTGGTTGCGTGCGGTTCCTATCTCTGGGTTGGTTCAGACTATGAACGGTAGGACTTACCGTAGTGTGCTGCTGTATCGACTGGGTATTCCGTTATTCATGGTATCTAGGCCTTGTCCTGGTTGCTCTCGGGTTTTTGCTGATGATGTTTATGGTGACCATGCTGTTTCTTGTACTGGTACTGTGGGTGTTAAGCATCAGCATAACCTCGTCCGTGACTCCTTATTCAACATTTGTTATAGGTCTGGTATTTCTACGGGTAGGGAGGTGGATATCGGTTTGGTTGACGGCCATGGCGGATCTCTTCGTCCTGCGGATTTGCTGCTCTATTCCCAACTTGTATCAAAATACCAAAGTTGAGATTTAATATTAATAACATAAACATGCGGGAGAATTATTACCTACTGGAAGAACTCATCCAGCCTTAATGTCTCCCAAATATTTGGGGCAATGACGCTTACAATGGCCTATACCGTTACAATAATGGCACTTGTCCTCGATTGCGGCGCCCTTCTTAGGTTTAGAAGAGCTATTCCAAATAGTTTTTCCTTTGCCTTTGGAAGGTGTCCCTTTGTTTCCACTCGTCTTGAACTTTCATTTACTTTTAGCATTGATGTTCAAAACATCTTTACTAGTACTAGCATTGTAGCCCATGTCACGCTCGGCTTGCACAATCATTTTGTGCAACTCATGGAGAGTCGTGGTGATGTTTTGCATATTAAAGTTCACCCTAAAGTTGACAAACCCTTTAATACGGTTTAGGGAGTGAAGTACGCGGTCAATCACAAGTTGCTCGGGAATCTATACTCCTTGCTCCTTGAGTACCTCGACATGCTCAATCATTTTGAGCACTTGGGAGCTAACATTTTAACCATCCTTAATGTTGAGGTCAAAAAATTGAGATGCGAATTCATATTGAATGATCCTAGGAGCTCGTGAAAGCATGGTCACGAGTCTAGTATAGATCTCATATGCGGAGTTCGTCTTCATGGCATTCCTTTGAAGCTCGGCATCCATAGAGAAGATCAAGACATTCTTGATCGCGGCCGATTCCTTTTGGTATGTCTCATAGGATTCCCTTACGACATTTATTGACCTCGCATTAGGAGTGGTGGGAGAAGACTCTGTGAGGTAACGAAGTTTACCATCTCCTTTGGCAGCAAGGCAAAGTTGGCCATTCCAATCAAAAAAATTAGAACCATTCTTTTCAAGTTTGCATCGATCCATAAAGGATCTAAGCCATGACACGGTGGTGAGAGTTGGTGCGGAAGGTGGGACATAGGAGTCCATTGCGAATAAACAAGTTTTGACTACAAAATATGGAGATGAAGAAAAGGTTAACATTTATCGTTTTAATACTTGTAAATATTTTAAACAAGTTAAGCATTTATATAATGACCTCTACCCAATTACACAAATGATTCCAAGACCCAAATTCTATATCAACTCGGGTATATGTGAGCCACAGACTCTACGACCTTTATTAATATATTTAGTGGGTTAATTCTTTAACCGATTCTACAATTAGAACTTTTGGTTGATGAAATACTTTTATTATCATCTTCAGCCCGGAACACATGGGCCACGGACCCTAATCTTTCCGTTGAGAACAACCAAATTTTGATGTAATAACAATTTATTACCCCACTTACCCAACGTAAAAAGGAAGCACCTCGATGAGCCGAGCCTACCCATAATGAAATTGGGATTCATGGGTTCTACTATTTGTCAAGGTTAAGTCTCAATTAATAAAATATAGTGGTCAAGACAATTTATTATCTATCTTCTTTAAGGGAACAAAATTGGTGATCTATCGATAATTGTAATTGACACGGTTGATAACTCGATATGATATGCATGTGTTGTTTATGGCGAGTTGGCATGCATACAACATATAAATAAAATGCAACCATAAATAAAGTCCTAGTATGGCCTTCCTAAAAAAAAATAGAAAATTAAATAATCTATTTACAAATTCAGAAACCAACTCCTTGGATCCTTGAACATCAAGTGGCACGCCTCCCAAGGACATCGTCTCGATCGTAATTCCTTTCCGAATGGCACCGTCTTTAAGAAACTCCGAAATTACAAATATTATAATAAAATTACATGATCTTTCTATTATACATTTTTAAAAATAAATCTAGTAAAATAAAGGTGATACAAGATCACATTAAAATTACAACTGAATCAATATTCCCTTACATTACGGGTAATATCCATTAAAACTAAGGCCATACTAATAAGACAAATTACATAATTCAAAATTATATAAACTCAAAATGACATTCATCAAAAAAATTGCAGCATAAATATATGTGTTACACCTGCCAAATTAATGTGCCAAATCGCCCTAGATAACTTATATCGTATATCTCCCGGTTTTACGGAAATGCGTGATAATAACTAATTAAAATCACAAATCTACACCTAAACCAAATTTATGCCCAAGTTAATTATCCTAACTGTTTTAAGACTCAAAATTTAGCCTTTACTAAATCTTTGACAATAATTCAACTCTGTTTTACATTATGGTCGTTTTTTACCATTATTCACATAACTATTATGAAATAATTTCAAATTTAATTACAATAATTCATAAATTTGAAAATAAAATTTTTGAACATTCTGGAACATTTCTAGGACCTTCAACATGTCAAAATGTTGGTCAAAAAAGTTTGAACCATTTTAGAGAAAAATGTAGTTGCACTTTATCGGTTTAATCCAATAAAATACCTAAAACTTGTGAAAATTAATCTAATAAATTCTCCACTTTCACATATGAAATGTATAATATATTTTCAACATATGATAATTTTCTCATGGCAAAAATTCGTTTTAGCTATTTTTGCTAAAATCATCATTATTTATGTCATTTTTAACCATTAAAAATCATAAATCATGCAAAATAAATCATTTTATCTCAAATTTTACATACATTAATTAAAATATGCATGTGACATCATCCTAAAATTTCATGGCTAGATTCAAAATATAACTATTTTAAGTAATAGAAAGTTCATTTTACTCATTAAAATGTGTTTATTTTACTAAAAATCATTAAATTAAGCAATAATCTTCCATAAATCATAAATATGACGTAAACACATTTTAGGACCAGGAGGTATATCATGCATAAAAGTTTCATGGCTTATCAAATAAATCACAAATTTTTAGTTTTTTTTTTTGGTTACTCATAACTCGTAAAAACTAGTAAACGATTTGCATACAACATCCTTATGCTCTGATACCAATTGTTAGGTTCATTAACCCCCTCATTAGAAATTTCTAATGATGAACTAATTAACTCTTTAGTTAGTTATGAAAGATCTGGTGCATGCATTAACATAAAAAACAAAGATAAGGAGAAAACTGTTTCCTCACATTGGTGTTGGCCGTGTATGAGCCTACTCTTGTTCTTGAGCTATTAGAATATGGGATGATCTCCTAAGTTTTAAGTATAGAAACTCTCTTTTTGTTGCACCTAGATTATCCTAAATCTCCATAATTTTACAATACTAGATAAAATAAATGGATCCCTTAAAACATGTATCTAATATGATTATTACTATCTCTAGTAATAATAAAAGATTATTAATTTTTGTGATGAACTTATAGCATGTTTGGCCTAAATTTTTAAAAATGAGTTTCTATTTCCTGAGCTTATTTTTTGTAAAGAAGTTTTCAAAAACTAGAAGCACTAAATTGGTGCTTATATTTGTATTGGCAAAATGAGACTTTTTAGCTTTTGAGAAACTTTTTTTTAGCTTTTAATTTATTGTGGTGTTTATCCAAAAAGTGATTTTGAGTCCAAAAGCACTTAGAAAAGTTAGGTCAAACTCACACTTAGTTTAAAACACAACTTCTCTAACTGTAGTGTGAGAATGTAGTATAAGAGAAGCCTTAGACTTGTTTGATACAAATGAGAACTTATTCTCATGCTTTAAGGGAGGGGGTGCCGGTTTGGGGCATGGGGAAAGGACAATCATGCTTCCCTTTTCCTCTTACCCAAAATAATAGATTAGGTCTAGGTATTTTAGGTGTAATGATTGTGTTCATGCAATTAAGCCAACAAACTAATCACCACCCTAATACTACCTACCATAACCGGCCCCTCCCACTTAAAATGGATTCCAATTTAACTTTGTAATTTGGCATATGTCACAAGTGTGACATGTGACATGTTACATGTAATTAGGCTTATAAATATATATTCAACTAATTTAAGTATAATCTTATAACAAATAAATTACACTAAACATTTTAAGTAATAATTTATAATTCCATGTATCAAAATGTGTCATCTTATATTTGGTTAACATATCTACAGCTAATTGTAATTATAATTAACCAATTATGCTTATCTCAAATGTTTCGCAAACATTAATCAATTTTAGTAATATAACGATATAATTAATAAATTGATTCTTATTTAATCGTATTACAACAAGATATAATTCTCACTTATAATTTAAACTTGTTCAAATTAAGGGATTAATTAATATGTATCGCTATACAATTAATTAACTTTCATGATTAGAGAATCGTCCTTTCGGTGTGACCTCAAGGGATCAACTGATTACCACCGTCAAACGATAGTAATGTCAAACTCTAGTAAGCCAATCGTTACCGATAAATGTGGACCAGTTAACTATAATATTTATCATCCCTTTTGTATTCTTATTATTAAGATTTAATTAAGTGATGGCAGTATTGTTGAGGACACTTACTCTAACAGAAGACACAATTTTCTTCTCATAAGACTTGATAAAATCAGATTTCTTTGAAAGCTTAAATCACTTAGACATTTTTCAAAGCATACGAAACAGTTCAGAATATTTTCTTTCAATGACGGGTCAGAAATCATTGTGGACTGCATAATGAATTTTGAAGCACTTTGCACTCATATAAGTTAAACGATCTCAATACAACCCCATGACACACTAATGACAATCTTCATCTTGATCACTCTTGGACATCTTGTTTTGGCAAATGGAGCATCTATCACTATAAGATTAAAACTTAAGATGCACACATTATATAAACAAATGAGATTAATTTGTCTTAAGGCATCATCAACAAAGACTAATCTAGAAATGTTATCAACAATATACGAATTATTTGAAGAAGTGAAAATGTTCATAGTGGCTAATGATGTATGCGGTAGACACCTGTTAAAGTGAAATGCGATGATAAGTGTGCCTAACAAAATCAGATTGCTTGGTGTCTTAGAAAGACTTGGGTATGATTATCATGAAAATTCGGACTACTAAGAGATATTATACTAGTGGGAATACTTGGGAAAGTCGGTAAAGAAGGTAAGGTTCTTGATAGTTAATAAGACTAAGTATCATGTTAAGGGAGATTGTTGTTATGTATGAATGAGAAGTTATTGTTGCAAGTTATGAGGTTGAATATTTGGAGCAGTGGAACAATAATTGAGTTATTAATGGGCTAGATTGTAAGAGTGTTTAATTAAATTAATTCTTGAAGTGTGTAAGTTGAATATACGTATGGATATCTATGAGTGGAATTAGTAAGGTAAAGAGTATGAAAAGCAGTAGAAATGTGAAAGGTTATCAAGGAAGTTACAAGACGACTTTTTATTCGTTTGGGATTTTCCGCTTAGAGGTGGATTGTTTGAGTTGAATGTGTTACGGAAGGGCGTCAGATGTTCTAATTTCAGTTGATACTAATATTATCTGTTGACTAGAAATAATTAAAGGAAAGTAGTAGTGTTTTAGAATGAGAGAGTGAATAATTTTTTTTAATGATCAATGGATTTAAGATATATCATTAGTTATCTTACAATGGGTGATTATAGTTTTGTGTTAAAAGATAATGCTTGGAAAAATTTGATGGGAGCGGTTATGGTTTGGGCAATCATCTAAGGGGTGACTCGTGTAAGGAAATTCTTTTTATGCGGTATGCATTACTATGCAAGAGGTTTTATTTATGTGAATAGTAGTATGTAACGTTATCTATAAGATTGTCGTCAAATTCTAGTGTGTGGTATCAATGTTCGGCATAGTGCTATGATATGGTGGAATTAGAGATGTGTAATAGATAGTAGCCAAGTGGTAAAATGATTATTATCCTCTCTCAAGGGTGTTGTACTAGTATATTGGGCCCAAGTATGTATAAGGTTTTACAAAGAATGTTGATATGGTCGTATCGAGCATTAGTTTTGAGAAATCAATTTGGGTAATTATAGAGTATGTGAAGGATGAGAGATTTCACCTACATTGTTGTGTTATCATGTTTTTATAGAATTGTAGTAAAGGGACATAATTGTTGAAATATTTTAGAAACTTGTTTGGGATGAGTTTATTAGCGATTAAGAATTTTGAGGATCTCATTAGTTGCGTGATAATTTTGAGGGATCGCACCATTATTGTTACATGTAGATGCTTGTTCGTGTGTCTTGTAGTACGAATAATCACAGAATATGGTGTTATGTGATAGCATCGAAGGATTAATTAAATGGATTATGTTGCGGATTCTTTGGCTAGCCTTAGGTGGTGTTGAGAAGGATTAGAAGGTATTGTACTTATGCGTAAGAGTATTGGATACCAGTGTAGTTGTCGATATTGATGCTAAGGTGATAACCGGTTATCAGTGAGACATGATAGTAATAACAAAATATATAGTTAAAGATCTAGTAGTTGTTGGGTTACGAGGACGTAACAATTGTCTTAAGAGGGGTAGAACGTCAATCGTCATACCGCGGTGATAACTTTATATTTTGAGGTATATTTTGGCATCATTTGGTATGTCTCGATTATTTATTTGTGTTATTGAAGTATATTTGGCATGTTGATGGGTCTTAGTGGTGAATTAAATGTTGATAGCGTTAAAATACTGGTGGTATTTGTGGTTTTACTTATTTGATCATGATCGGTATAGATTATTTGAAATGTATGGAATTATAGAATAAAGATATAAGTGAGTACTAGTAGGTTTTGAGCGTGAGCGAACTTCGGAGACGAAGTTCATTTTAAGGGAGGTAGACTGTAATATTTCAAGTTGTTAGTTCATGTTGTTAGTAGCATATGGAAGTGTAATATAAGTGGATTTATTAGTGCATGGTATAGTGGCAAGGCGATGTTGGTAATGTTATAGTGTTGGTAATGTGAGATATTAGTAAGTGTAATAATATGTGTTCCTAATGATGGTTGTAGTACTTTAGCATTAGTAGTGAATCCGTTGGATTAATCTTATGGCATTTGATTATATCATGGATCTTGGTAAGTTGTGTTATGGTTCCTATATCATGGATTGCGTTGTTGATATTATCGTTGTTTGAGAAAGGAGCTATGTGCTATGTATTTATAGGTGCAAACTTCGAGGGCAAAGTTCATTTGAAGGGGGGAAGACTGTAATACTCCGTATTTTAGTGCGGTACTCGGTTGACTAAGTCATGTTACTCGACCGAGTGGACCATTCCGTGTATATTTGTCGGTTCATTTAGTTGTGTTTAGAAGGAGAAGTAGTATATATATTATTCTAAGTTTTTACTAATAAGTTTACAAACCGTAAAACATTTCTAAACTTCCTCGCATCTTTTCCTCCATATTCCTAATCATCTAAGAGAGATAACGAAGGATTTTGATTCTAGCAAATTAGGGCTTTCATCTTACAATCGATTTAGTTCTTTCATTGTAAGTTATTAATATCCTTATTTTCATTAATCATCTTGTAGAGCCTTGGAATGTCAAGTATGAGTCGTGCATTATCATTATTTATTAGGGTTAGAATGATTTGATTGTTACAGCAATTTACAGATTCGTTAGGTCATCTTGTTCAATAAATGTTATCTTAAATACTTTATATTTGAAACGTTTGAAAAGAGACTATCATTTATTTTAATCCTAGTTTATGAATATGAAATTTAGTAGCCAAAGGTTTTGTAGTTTGTCCTATGTGATTTATTTATGAACATCTATCCAGAATAATGCGAATCTACTAAGCTCATGAGAAAAGCTTCAGGGTCTTTTTCACACATTATCTTTGAAGAATTTAGATGATGATAGACATTAGAATTTCTCCAAAAGGATATTTTAAACCTATTTTATGAATCGCTACATTTTATGCAACGGGTTTTGTCAGCTGTGATAAATCTGTCTTTCGAGTCATGATAGGTTCGTAATTTGAAAATAGGTATTCCAATAAGAGTTGTATATAAGAGTCATAGGATTCTAAACCAGTTGGCCTTCTATGGATTAGATAATTATGGAACTAGTTATGCATTTTATTATCAAGGTGTCGTGTGCTGAAAAGTAAGGGAAAGTCAAGTTTGGTTCTTAAGTTGAGGTTACGATATAGGTCATGGTGAGTCTAGTTTATCTGCATGTTTAGATGATTGGATATATGTACTAATCATACATAATTTTGTTATGTAGGTGATTCATTTGTGATGGATGAACATGTGAATACTTGTGATCAGATTATTGCTATAGGCAGGGTTTTCCCTACTCAGTACAGTTATATGTTGATTACTTGTTGGTTATTGTGATGATTGTTGTGATCATCGATGATGATTGTGATTGTGTTGTGACTTGATCAATATTGGTGGACCATTGACGGGAGATGGTTTCACAACCCGAGTTTCGCCTCTTGTGACTCCCATCACAAGGGGGATGTGCACATTAATGAGCTGAGAACGCTCGTTGCGATGAGCGAGAATTTTGATGTCAAGTGTTGCGGTCTGGCGTCGTGAGGGATTACCTATTATGATGGGAATATGGTAGGAGATACGTTGTCCAGGTCTACAGTCTGCAGTCAGGCACCTGCAGGGGTTACTGTTTTGATGGGAACTCGGTTACCGGAATTTGTAGATGATATTGATCTTTTGTTATGATTGTGTTGTTGATGTATGTATTGATGTTATTGATGTATGATTTTACTAACCCCTTCTTCGTTTTCTAAAACTGCTGTGATTATTTATTGGAGAATAGTGAGTAGGAGTTAGCAGGTAACCTTTATGAGCATGCTTTGGGGTCAGTTGGGATTGCTGCGTGATGGTGATTTTATAACTTCCCTCGAGTCTTAGATTTTAGACATTTAGTTTGATTTTCTAATTTGGATTTGAATCAGTTGTATTACTTTGGAATTTGGATATTGTTAATCACTTTAAACATTACTTTAATAAATAGGGTTAATTGATTGGAATAATCCAAACTATTACTGATCTGCTCAAAATAACTCAAACTAATCATTATCCCATATTAATCCAAACTATTTTTTTAGGTTACCTTCATTTCCCTTCTTTATATAATACTCCATTCATCTTCTTAATCTTCATCTTCGTTCTTTTTAATATTTATTATCTTCTTAATCGTCATTTTCTTCTTTTCTTTATAAAACCTATTCCTCCAATCTCCTTTTTTCGTCCTCGTTTCATATGCCCAAATTTGATCTATATACTTTTTTTCATGGAAAACCTCTAAAAAAGAAGTCGAAAACAGCACCCGAGTCTCTCGAAGTTGTGCCATATTACATTCTTCATTGGGTCTTTATAAATTGTAATGTTGATGAATCAGCTGACAATTCTGAGATTGATTTGTCTTCTTTTAGGTAGTTTATGGGTTCAAAAGGTGTGATGACTGATGATGATGGAGGTAAATTCTTTATCATGAAGCCATAAGAGGTAGTCGATCACTCGGTCTGTTAAAAGAGACCCAACCACTCGGATTAATTCTGAGATTAAATTTTTCTTATTTTGTGGCTGTTTATATCATTATTAATGGGACTTTGAACAACACTCAGAACTTGATTTTTCCAAACTTATAATTGTCCCTGATGCAGCTTTTTTGAATGACTCAATGTTCAAAGAAATTGAAGGACTGAGTGCCAGTTCACCACCACAACCAACATGCTAGACCATGGAGCACATGTATGTTTTGATTTCATAAATAATAGAATAAAATGACAGATTACACGGACAGAGTAAAAGAGTAATCTAAGATTAGAATTCATAATGTTTTGTAAAACCCGCTAACAAAATTATCGAAATACGGTGACAAAATAACCTTATCCATTGACTTAGGAACAATTACGAAAAAAATGAAGATGATGAAGAATAGTGAAGGATATAGAAGATTGATGGATCAACAATGGAAGGTGAGTAAATGGCGATGAAGATAAGATGAGAATGTTAAGAAAGTTAAAAGAAAACAAAAGTAAACTGATGGTTTAAATGACCCAAAGATGAAAGGGTGACTTGCTGAACATGTTGCCCTTCACTTGAGGCATTTTAAGATGCATGAACGTATAAGTTAGGTTAATGTGAGATAATGATTGGCTTGGCTTATTTTGAGCAGGCCAGTAATAGTTCAGAATATTCTTATCAAATAACCCTAATAAATATTGTTTCATTATAGTGTATTTGATATGTGTTACCTCGGGCAATCGAGATGGTAGCACTCCCATTTGTTAAGGTAGGCCTTGGTAAGACACTTTGATAGATGAGGGTGTTACATATGCACTTTGTCGAGTACAAGGACCACTCGACCGTATACTCGGTCGAGCACATACCACACACTCGACCATCTGCCACCAAGGCAGTAGCCTATCTAAGCAACACTCACCACCTATTCGACCGAGTAAACTCTACTCGATCGAGTACCAAGCTAAGAGAATACGGAGTATTACAACGCTGATGCTAGTTTCCAGATTAATAGAGATGATTCTCGATCTCAATCTGGAAATGTGTTTTTGCTAAATGTTGGAGATGTTAGCTGAAAAAGTTTCAAACAGGACACTGTGGCTGATCCTACAACAAAGGTTGAGTATGTTGATGCTTCAGAAGCAACAAAGAAATCTATTTGGGTTCATAAATTTTTCTCTGAACTCGGTGTGATTGCTAGCATTTCTAGCTCAAGAGGTCATTATTGTGATAATAATGGTGCTATTGCGCAAGCCAAGGAACCGAGGTCACATCAAAAATCCAAGCACATACTTAGAAGATATCACCTTATTCGAGAAATCATTG
The DNA here is from genome assembly GCA_022085475.1 of Heliosperma pusillum. Classification (NCBI taxonomy): domain Eukaryota; kingdom Viridiplantae; phylum Streptophyta; class Magnoliopsida; order Caryophyllales; family Caryophyllaceae; genus Heliosperma; species Heliosperma pusillum. The sequence continues at coordinate 31,306 of JAIUZE010050563.1, forward strand.
ATAGAGGTGTTGCGAAGATATGTAGAGTAACGACTAATGCGAATGTTGCAGATACCTTAACAAAGCCTCTCCCGCAGCATAAACATGAAAGTCATAGAGTTGTTGTTGGTCTAAGATGCATTAGCGAGTTGTCTTAGTCATTTTATTAGGTCTTTATTTTAGTGGGACTTTATTTGACATGTTTAATTTGTTATATGTAACATTTACTTCTCTTATTCAATCAAATTAATATTTATTTATTTATTTTATTTTATTGTTTAATTGAGTGATTGTTCCACAATAGAGTACATTGATTAAATAGATTACTAAGTACGTAACTTAGTTTTGGAACTCTATTTGGATGATGTATTATATAAGTCTCTAACCAGGGCATTAAATTGGAACACTTGAATGCCTAAAAGGATTAGTATATGAGCTGGTTGATGACTACGTTCCATAAGTCATAGATATTGAGATATCAAAACAGGCATATGGGTACGTGTTCGAGAACATGTATTAGACAAACCTGTTAAGAACTTTACTAAGGATTCGCTTAGTATCAATAAAGTTTCTTATCACTAGTTTGTAGTATATATACATACTTTATAACCGAGTTTTCACTATTCTATACATGCTAACTAGTTTGTTTTGACATTGTCAAACGTCAACCGTGACTGGTACGTGGCTATAAAGGCAATGCTTGTATTTATTATGCACCATGTGATGGGATGTAGTTAAACAAGATGGGATTTGTTCCTTCCTCACAAAAGGAAGTTTATTGCTTCTGCCTCTTGAAGAGTGTGAATTGTAAAATGCATGGCCGCGCTCAGACGAGGTGATGGTCAATCGTCTTCTTTAACAATTCAACTCTGAGATTCGAGAAAAATGATTGGGACATATATGGTTCACACTTTTCCTACCTTAGTCTTGATTGGAATAATAGAAGCAAAGAGACATGTTTAATTGGACACAGTACAAGTAGGAAACTGTTGGATATATGTCATGCGTTCAACTAAGGTAACCTGGTTTATATTCTATGTAACCGTAACAATTTGCTAGAGGCCGTTTACGGACCAAATAATAAATTGTTTATGACTCATGTAGAATTAAACGGGCCCATTGGGTCACACACAAGATGAATACGATATTTCCTATTTATAGTCGGATGAAAATATGGAAATATGGCTCTAATTAGATTAGGCCTACGGTAAGGGTTTAATTAGAAAACTGGGTCTTTACCTCCCTAGATATACAGATATAAGGGAGTCAGTTTTTCAATCTATTCACTATGTGAGAAATAATAAACTTTACCATGTACTAGCATACAAATCGCATCTCCTATTCGTACGTGAGGATACTAGTGGAGGTACCACGTTTGAGGTGCTCTTATTTATTTGTAGCGGTTGGGTTATTCAGATCTGGTTCTTATTTTCTTATATTTTTGGTTTTTAGTGCTCACGGATTTATTCCGTTGCGAGTTAATTTGAGTACTCTTTTACTTTTATGTTTAATTCTGATTTCTAACATGCATATGGTCCTGGAGATTCAATGTTAAAATCGTTTTAAGTACTTACCAATCCCTTCATTTTGGACATACTTGTGACATGTGCCGTTCACCACAAATGAATATGTGTAATGTTCAACGTGGGTCATGTAGTAACTTTGCTCATTCATTCGATATGTGTCCGTCTTAATTTTACCAAACTCATATGGACCCTTACATGTGCAACTATGATAATAGCATGCAACCATCCAGCACTTGCTCACCTTGGCTAAGTGACTTCCCCAAACAAGAGTCGTCTTATCATGGTAATTTGCATTTTAATGATTTTTTGAATGATAATTTGAATGTGAATGTGATGCCATCATTTGACACTTTTTTTGACAACTCTTGTGATTACACCCAACAAAAACACATATCATATGATAACCCTTCTTTGATCACTCGTGCTCTTCATCTTGAGTCTCAAGTGAAAGATGATATGAGTAATATGGATTATTATGTTGCTAATTGTCAAGCAAATGGTGTGAATGGAGGAGTCTTTGGTGAGAACGTTGAGAGTGTTGGTCAAAATATGGAATGTATTGTGAATAAAAACTTGCGGAACTATCTTGGTAGAAGTTCGCTTAGCCTTGACTTTCCCCACAGGGCGGATGAGGAATTTGGAGCTTACATGACTCGGTTTAAACAATATCTTAACACTTTAAGGCGTAATTACTTTAGTGAAAAGACATTGTACTTAACCATGAACAAGGGCTTAAATGACCAAATTAAGATATTAATCGACTTAATTTTTGAAGTAAGCTTTTCTTGTAAGTCGGTTGGTGAAAAATTTGACCTATTTAAGTTGTTTGCGCTCGAGAGTCATGAAGTTAACCATTTTCCTTTCTTGGCTAGTGATGATGGAAATGATGAGTTTGAGGTTGTTGATGAACCTTCTGATGAGGAGTATGTGGGATTGTGGGTGTGACTCTTACTCTAATTGATATGGGTTATGATGAAAAATTTGTGCTTGAGGAAATTGGAACTCCCACCCCTCTCTTAATGATGATAGTGATGGTGGTAAGATTGCAAGTGAAAATGTTGTGGAAGTTGAGGAATTTGAAAAATTTGAGGATAATGTGGATAACTTGAAGGATAGGCTTGAGATTGAAGTGGAGAAACCTTGTGAGGAGGTTGATGCTTTAACCCTTGTTTTGAGGATGACTTTTATACCCCTTTTAAGGATACTACATTTTATGCCCGTGCGATGCACGAATTTACGTTAATGTCATTTCTTAACTTTCCTATAACAATTAACTTATAAAAATAAACTTTGAAATTTTAAGACTATAATAAAATATACTTCCGTAGTTTTTAAGAAAATAATATTTATATATTGAATCAACTTCTATTTTAAACATATTTTACCAATCTGGTCAGGACTCAAGTTATATTTGATCTATATTATGACCTGAAAAATATTAACATGACCCTCCCGTTCAAATCATTTAATAGGTTTACAATATCTTTTGATTGATACATTCACAAAAACAAAAGATCCAAGGTACCTAAGAAGTAAGCTCTCTAAGACAATGCTTAAAAGATTCAAAAGACTTTAGGTTGATCACCCCAGCTTATGACAATTGTACGATATGGGGCAATTCTACTATTTATAGGTATTAATATATTCACCATACCTACATTATTTTTCAATGTGTGATAAATAACATACTAAGAATTACACCAAGTATGTGCAAATAATATGAGACTCTATACTGTTATGGATTTTAGGCCTATTTCCTATTGTAAAATTTTTTACAAAACCATTAGCAAAATCCTGTCTAATCGATTGCAGGATATTCTTCCTAAGATAATTGGACCAGAACAGGCTGCCTTCATAAAAGGGAGGAATATCCATGAAAACATCATGATGTCACAGGCTCTGGTTAAGGGTTATGATATAAAGTTTTTTTCTCCTAGATGTCTTATTAAGGTGGACATTAGGAAAGCCTTTGATTCCTTTCAATGGGACTTTGTCCACAACATGCTTGATGCTCTTGGTTTCCCTGTCATCTTCACTGCATGGATAATGGGATGTATTAGCAGGTCGTGGTTTTCTATCAGACTTAATGGCTCTAATCATGGTTTCTTTAAGGGAGAAAGTGGCCTGAAACAAGGAGATCCTCTTTCCCCCTATCTGTTTGTCATGAGTATGGAGATACTCTCTAGATACCTGAGAAAGATCTGCACTCAATCCGAGGTGTCTTATCACCCTAAGTGCTCCAGGATTAGGCTTACTCACTTTCTCTTTGCTGATGATCTAATGATCTTCATCAGAGGTGATGTTCCCTCTGCTAAAGCTGCTCTTAGTACTCTCTCTAAATTTTCCAAGTGGTCTGGTCTACATGCTAACACTCACAAATCTGATATCTATTTTGGAGGTGTCTCCCCTATAGTCAGAGAGTAAATCCTGGATGTTACTGGTTTCTCTGAAGGGAAGTTTATTTTTAGGTATCTTGGACTTCTTCTAAATACTGCTAGACTCCAAGTTGATACTTATGAGGCTCTTATTACTAAGATTCAGCATCATAAACAACACTGGTCTACTAAACATTTCTCCTATGCTGGCAAAATCCAGTTGTTAAAGTCAATTATTTGGTCTTACAAACTTCTGGTGTGCCAATATTCTTTTTCCTATGAACATTTCTAAGATCATCACTAAGATGTGCAGGGATTTCTTCTGGAACTCTGAGGCTGATAAGCATAAACTTGTCTTTCTAAACTGGAAAGGTCTTTGTTCACATTTGGAGGATTGGGGATTTGATATTAAAGAGTTACTCTCCTAGAATAAAGCAGTTATGTCCAAATGGATATGGATGCTCCAGAATAATCAAGATAACCTCTGGTCTGCTTTGCATAAAGCCTATCATCTCCAAACTTCTTCTATTTGGGAGACTGATTGCAAGGACCATCACTCTGAGAATTTCTGAAGCATTCTCAAAGTCAAAGATGAGATCCTTTTTCAAGCTATTAATCCTAGTCTTGCTGGATCTCTTGTTTCCTCCTGGACCCTCCAGGGTAAGTTCAGCATTAACAAAGCCTATCACTGGTTTAGAGCTAAGAGGCAGCAACTGCCTTGGGTCTCTATTATCAGTACAAACTTCATTGTCCCTGGCGACACAGAGCACCACTTCTCTTGCTATGCAGAATAGACTAGCTTCCTTGGATAACTTGGCTCTTAAAGGTATGTTGATCATCAATAGATGCATCCTTTGCAAGTCTGACAATGTGATGCCAATCTCATCTCTTCTTTAATTGTTCTTTCTCAAGGGAGGTCTGGGATGGAGTTACTACTTGGCTCAACATTGGACATAGAACATACAACTGCAAGCAGGAACTCAATTGGAGTATTAACAAGTCTCATTGCAGGCATTGGAAGAGTGGCTGGTTCTACAGCTGTCTTGCTACTTCTTGTTTCCATATCTGGCAGGAAAGGAATACATAGTCTTAATGGATTCCAAACATAAGGTTTTGATATAGTGGTTATTTCTTTGTAATGATCCTTGTCCTATATTTTTCCCTTTATGGATGAATAATATGGACTATGCATTCTTGCAAAAAAAAAAATTAAAAAAATATGAGACTCTATACTGTAATAATAGCATTTTTTTTACCACGAATCTAATCATATTATTTTCATAATTAATATAAAATTTTAAGAGCTCTCTAAAACAATATTTCACTACAAGAATTCTGGTTTAAGGCGACTGATTACAGTAGTCGCCAAATTGGCGACTGAAAAAAGACTCGAGCGACTGAAAGTAGTTGCCAATTTGGCGACTGAAGTAGTCTTCAAATTTTTTGGAAAAAAACATGGGCGACCAATTGCAGTCGCCAATTTGGCAACTGAATAGGCCATTTGGCGACCGCTTACCAATTTTAGTCGCCAAATTGGTTTATATTCCGGAAACACGAATCAGTCGTAGCGTTACTTTACTAATTCTAAAAAACACCATTCCTCCATATTCCTAAAATCCGACACCACCAATACTCCACTCCGGCAACCACCACTTCGACCACCACGACCGGATCTTTGTCCTCTTCTTCCTCTTGTGTTGCTTTGTTTGTTCTAATTGTTAAAGGTATAATATATTTGTTGTAATTTCAATCCATAGATTAATTTAGTTAGTTTGTTTAACTTGTGATTTCTACTAGTATTAAGTTGATTTTATATGTTTATATAAACATTTGTGATGATTATTAGTTTTTAGATGTTATTTTATTTGGATTTGGTGTAATTGAGACTAAGGTGATGTTATATGTTTGGTGTAATTTCAATCCTTAGATTAATTGGGGGGGTTTTTGATAATGGTTAGTGTTAGTGTTGTTAGTATTGTTTTTGTTAGTATTTGTAATTTTGATTATTGTTAGTGTTGTTAGTATTGGATTTTTGATAATGATATAATGGTTAGTGTTAGTGTTGATAGTATTGTTTTTGTTAGTATTTGCAATTTTGATTAGTGTTAGTGTTGTTAGTATTGGGCTTTGATAATGATGATAATGGTTAGTGTTAGTGTTAGTATTTTTTTGTTAGTATTTGTAATTTTGATTAGTGTTAGTGTTAGTATTTAGGTTTTGATAATGATGATAATGGTTATGTTAGTGTTAGTGTTGTTAGTTTTGCTAGTATTCTTCACTCATTAAGGTGATGTTATATGTTAGTTAGTTAGTAGTATTATCTTTTAATTTGTAATTATTGTTGTGTGGGTTAATGTTTAGATTAAAATGAAGAGATTGGAACGTACATGGATGTACGAAGAAAGACTTGATAACAAAAGACGTCCTACCGCTAGATTTATAAAGGGGGTTGCCGAGTTTATTGAATTTGCTAAACAACAAGATGAGTATGATTTAGTAGTCAACAAACTTAGGTGTCCTTGTATTAAATGCGAAAACATGAAATCTCTACATAACATTGAGGTTCAAGAACATCTTTATACAAACGGGTTTTGTCCAAACTACTACAATTAGAATTCTCATGGAGAATCTTATTTTTCACTTCCCGAACAATCTCAAATCCCACAAAATTAGAACCCATATGAGATATGCTAGTTCATGCCTTTGAGTCCCTGAAATTTCTATGGGAGACAGGGACGCCCCTGAAATTCCTAGACCTCTAATTATACTCCTCTAATTAGTTCATTAAATTACATTAACTTAATGATTTAGGATGTAGTTATCATGCATGCAAATATAAAACCATAAAAATAAAGATAAGATGAAATTTCCTTACAATGAGAAATTTTCGGTTAAATATGGGCACAATACGAACTCCTTCTTATTGTTCTTGAGCATTTAATTAGTGGATGATCCAACATAAACCAACCTCCAAAGTAGAAGGCCTCCTTCTTGTTGCACCCAAGAATCCACCCAAATAATCTTAGCTTATTATTACCTAGATAATAAGTAAGAAAAATACTACTAATATTATTGTATTACTACTCTAATAATACTTAGAGAATATTAGTGTTTATGAGAATTTTAGAGAGATGTAGGAGGTTTTAGTGAGAACATGTGAATAAAAATGAAGAATTAAGTGAAGTGGAAAAATGAGCAACAAATGCTCCTTTTAAAGGCATTTGGCCGGCACCACTAAACCCAAAAGTGGGTGATTTTCTTCTTATTTTATTCACATGCAAAATGGTAGAGTATGTGATTGTATAATGATAATGATCATGTGTCATACTTATCATAATCATATGGTGGAGTGTGGATTTAGTAGAGAATAAACATAATTGTTTTCTATTAGCTAAAACCGGTCCACATGTGTCCAATATGGACCATTTTGATTTTTGATATTTGTCCCACAAATACTTATTAATCATATGCTTAATTATCTTGTATAATTAAGTGTTAATTTGATCATATAACAATTATATGACTCAAATTAATAAATATTATATACTTATCTTTTAAGTGATATTTTACGATTATATCCATATATAATGGGTCCCATAATTCCTAGTTAATTTATTTTACAACGCCTTGTAATTATAATTAACTAATTACCTCTACCTTAAATTATATATAAAAAAAATCTACTAATTTAGTAAATTAACGATTAATTACTAAACTATATTTTATTTAATCATATTAAAATACGATATAAATTTGTTAGTCAATTATCGCATAATTGAATAATAATGCTTAATTGAATTTGACTTCCAAACTCAATTTCTAACAATTAATTCTCATAGCTAAACGTACATATCAAATATATGTAATGTGCTAATTAACTGTATCATATACAAATAATTAGTTCTACTATTTGGGTTTGATCCTATTGGTGTGACCGAAAGGGATTAGTTGATCACCGCCGTCATACGATAATAACGTCTAACTCTAGTAGGCTGAGCGTTATCGATTTACGATAATCAACTGAAGTGGAGTATCAAAATATACTAATCATACCACGTATATTCCAAATGATATTTATTATATAAATGCTTTATTGTGGAGGACACTTACTCCAACAATCTCCCACTTGTCTTATACAAGTTGTGCATGTAGCAACACTATTGCGGAGGACTCCTCCTCCTACAATATCTCCCACTTGTCTTGACAAGTTGTGTGCTACCGATTCTCTTGTCACTTTTGCGTCACATCCTTCCACTCATCACAAGGTGTCTTTCAGGTCGCACTTGTGATTTAATATTTATATATTGAGTGGTTTTCTTGATCTGGAGAGTAAGTGTTTGACCGGAAAAGTCTACCAGAGATCACTTCCGAGCGCGGCCACGCATTTCTAGTCACTACTCCTCAAATGGCCCGAAGATGTTAATACCCAACGTGGGTGGACAATTCCTGTTGACCCATCTTACAATGTATAATGCAGATCACCATGACCCAGAAGATGTCCATTGGCCTCCTTTCACGGCACAACCTAGGACAAAGACCAAAGTCAATCGGAAACTACACCGACTTAGGTAAATGGTCGCCAGTCTAAAGAATCGACTCATAGGAATAAAATAGAAATCCCCGCCACGACCGGGCTTCAACAGTTTTGATAAGGGACTTTATTATGGTCACTGCCCGACAAAGTGTCTCCACAGTCTGTCTATGTAAACGAACAGTCATCTCCAAGACCCCATGGTGCTGAACCAACCATCGGTCGACTTACAGTCTAGTCACTTCGAGACGTCACCTCAAAGAGTGACTAGGGACAAAGCACTAAGTTCATCATGTTCACTTGAATTGGGTTTAACTTTTATTTAAACCAATTCGGATAAACAAAGTATTAAAATTTAGTCAAACTAAATAAAGGAGTTTTTAATGAAACTCTAATAATGAATGCGATTATCAAATATATGGAAAAATTGATACGCTATCAATAATTTCATATCCCATAATCTTCAACAATTCAGGTACATGTTTCAATCCCCATTGAAATGACATGACTATCATGTTCAGCCTGCAAAAGGCATGGCTAATGGATCAGCAATACTTGCATCTTTCCCAATTCTGATTGCTATTTTCTTTTTTGTTTTTTTGGTATCAATGTAATTAATATTAATAAAATTGCCTTAGGCACACATTACAAAATTGTTAGCATAGCCTCATACCAACTATCATCTAAACTATCCAAATACCCTTACATTAAACCCTTCACCATACACCACCTTTTATCACTTAGTCTAAGTTGCCCTAAATTAACATTCATCAGCCTTAGCCTTATGTCCATTCTAACTTGCTCAACAATTTTACTAGGAAGCATACAATATTTATCAAGCCTACAAATATTCCTAGCTCGCCAAATTCCATAATAAATTGCATTGATCACCGCCCACATAACCTTCCTCTGAAAACCAGACTCAGCTTTGATCCTCAGCAGTCTGATAGAAGTGAAACAGCAGCTTAAATCTATCTGTAACCAATCTTGAATCAAACCAAAGCAGCACTTTGTAAAATAGCAATCCTGAAACAGATGAGAGTGAGTCTCTATAGCAACTCCACAAAGAAAACAATCAACATGCTCAGCAATGCCCATTCCTGCCAATCTATCCAACGTCAACAATCTACCTTGCCATACCAGCCAGTTAATGAAACAGTGTCTTGGAACATTAAGCCTGTTCCATACCACCCTGCACCATCCCACCTTAAGCTCTGCCCCAGTTTTCCATGAGTAGCCTTTTGAAATGGTATAATGATCATCAGAAGCCATCCAATTCCCATTAACCAAAGCATCTTGAAACATTGTTTTAACTGCACAGATCTTCCTCCATGCCCAAGAACTATAATTACTAGGGGAATAACTCTGCCAGTCCCTTCCTTTAAGATAAATTTTATCAATCCACTTGATCCAAAGCAAATCCTTCTTAATGACAATCCACCACACAAGCTTTCCTACTGCAGCATAATTCCAGACCTTGCTATCTACCAAACCCAGCCCTCCAGTATCCTTGCCTTTGCATAACACTGACCAAGCAACCAAAAGAGCTTTAGAATACCCCTCATCACCCTCCCATAGGAAGTTCCTACAGAGGGCCTTGAGTTTATTCATAACTCCACATGGAAGAACAAACATTTGAGCCCAATAATTATGAATGGTACTAAGAACAGCTTTAACCAGAGTTAATCTACCAGTATAAGCAATTTTTCTCTTATTCCAACCTCTTATCCTTGTAATCATCTTCTCAACTAAGATGTTACAATCAGTTTTTGACAGTCTTTTGTGAGAAATAGTGACTCCAAGATACTTGAATGGAAGTGTACCTTTTTTGAAGCCAGTATGAGCAAAAATTGCATCCTCAGCCTCAGTGCTCATTCCATTCACAATCAAATCAGATTTGTCACTATTAATGTGCAAACCAGAAGCTCTAGAGAAGAAGTTAAAACCCTCCACAATAAGAAAAATGGATCTCAAATCACCCTTACAAAAGATGAGGAGATCATCAGCAAATAACAAATGATTAAGCCTCAAACCTTTTGCATAAGTGATGAAATTTGAAGCCCTTAATGTCACTAACCACCTTCATAATCCTACTCAAATATTCCATACATAAAGTGAACAGCAGGGGAGACAAAGGATCTCCTTGACGAAGACCTTTTTGGCCTTTGAAAAACCCATGAGGAGTGCCATTGATAACCAAAGAATAAGAAGTTGTGCAAATACACTCCATAACCAGCTTAACTAAATGATCAGGAAAATTTAGAGAGCATAATACCTGATAAACAAACTTCCACTCAATAGAATCATATGCTTTCCTCAAATCAACCTTAATAATACATCTAGGAGAAGCAGACTTGTTAGCATAAAGCCTAACCAAGTCCTGACTGATCAAAATATTCCCCATAATACTTCTCCCTTTAACAAAAGCAGCTTGTGCAGGATTAATCACATCAGGTAGAACTCGAGCTACTCTATTACAAAGCAGTTTTGAAATGATTTTATAAAGAGTATTGCAACAAGCAATTGGTCTAAAGTCCTTAACAGAAATAGGGTTCTCAGACTTGGGAATCAGCACAATATTAGTACAATTCAATTGTTTAAGCAATCTGCCATGTAAGAAAAAATCTTTGATAGCAGCACAAACCTCCTGCTTAATGATATCCCAAGTAGTTCTAAAAAAGCAACTACTATATCCATCAGGTCCAGGGCTTTTATCCCATGAAATAGAGAAAATTGTGTCTCTAATTTCTTCATCAGAAGGAACCTGACATAACATAGACCAGTCCTCTACCTTAATTTTAGGGCCATTCCCCATAATCTGAGGATTAAAGTCAGAACAAGAACCAGCAGAACCCAACAGCTCCTTATAATAATCTTCAAAAGCCTGAATAATGTCCTCAGGTTTCTTGTAAGTGACACCATCCAGGCCTACAACTCTAAGCACTTTATTTTGAATTTGTCTCTTCTTAATAGCTTTGTGAAAGATAGCAGTATTAGTGTCCCCATCCTTAGCCCATACACACTTGGATTTTTGTCTCAAGAACTCCTCTTTTGACTGTTTAAGCAATAAATAGCTAGAGAGTGCCTGGTACTCCATGTCCATCAACTCAACATTGGTAGGATCAGCATGAAGATTGCTATTTTCCTTTGTCTACGTAATCCCATATTACATAAAACTTTCTAAGTACGTGTCTAGGTTTGAATCTAGACTTAGGCCCCTTGGCCTAAAGGTAGTTCCCACTGTTTTACCAGTATCATGAGATAGGATATACAAGTATAGGAACTACGCCTAGTCCCTCCAATACTGTCAAATCCATACTACTTTCATGTGCATCATCAAATGATGCAATGTACTCCATTTCCATTGTGAAATCTGCAATGATAAACTTCCTGGAACACTTCCAGCGGATACATGACATTTGAATTTGGAAATGTCACTCCTACTTGAAACCTTTTCAATAGTCCTTTCTGCTTGGTACTCTTCCAACAGATAAATCGTCGATAAAACTCAGCCATTTCGTGATTTCAAATCACCTTGATCAGTTTGGAAACTGAAGTTTGTGTAACCCTTTACACGCAACTCACTGTAAACTCCAAACATATGGAATATATCTTTAGTCCTTCGCAAGTACTTAAGGATGATCTTTATGCCTATCAAGTGACTCTCACTTGGATTTGATTGCAAACACCTCGTCATGCTCAAAGCATGCGAAATGTCGGATTGAGCATACATTACAGCGTATATAATTTATCCCGCAGCGGAAGCAAAAGAAATCAATTATTATGTGTTCAACTTCCTTGAACTAGTCAAAGATCTTATCAATATAAGAATTTTGACTTAATGCTAATACCCTCTTAGATTTATCTCCATAAATCCAGATATCTAAGAGATGTATTCTACTTTTCCAAAATCTTCCATCATCTAAAATAATCAATATGTCTCCACATATAAGACTGATGAAAACCACATTACTCCCACTAAACTTCATGTATAAACATAATTCCTTGAGATATCCAGAAATGCTTTATGACATGATTGACACACTAAGGCCCTGTTCTTTTGGACTCAATTTCAGCTCTTATAAGTTCAGTTCAGTTCAGTCCAGCTCTAATAAGTTCAGTTCAGTTCAGTTCAGCTCTATTAAGTTCAGTTCAGTTCAGTTCAGTTCAGTTCAGTTCAGTTCAGTTCAGCTCAGCTTACTCTATTTCAACATTA
>JAIUZE010050615.1:430-35049 GCA_022085475.1 Heliosperma pusillum
GGTTATGTCATGGGACGGGGAATGGAATAGCTGTTGTCGCTAGGTCTGATCAGTCTAGGACTAGGATGTTTTCCTACCTTGTGGTATAGCCTCGAGTTACAGAAGTCGACTATTGACTGTCCTAAGAACTTATGCCTTTTTCTAGACGGATTGGTCTTTCATGTTTGTATGATTCTATGAGTTCTAGAAGGTGAGATGCAAGCCGGCTAGGATTGATAGAGTTTGGATTACCGATTGTTAACTGATTAACATGATTACGTGTTGATTAGGGTTTGAGTGTATCATGGCCACGTTACAGGGTAACCTCTGAGCTAGCATACCAGCTTCCCTACCTCTTGTTATATTTTATTTCGGTTTCACATGATAGCTTTCATATGATAGGTTATATGTTAGTTAATTGTTTCATAACATGAAAAGCATATCATATATGTTTAAGTTTTGTATTTTCCATATACATTGCTTTTATGTTATTCATGTTTCATTAAACTCGACCTTTCGTGGCTGGGAGAACTCGGAGTTACTCCCCACTGACTGTGGCTTCCGTGTTTATATTTAATGCGGTTGGCAGGTTTGTGATGCATACATTGGGTACATTGACGAGCTAGCGAGCGAAGTATTTACCTTGGACCTATATTCGGTTCTTAGATTGTATATTATTATACACTCTTTTATTTCCGTATTTATACGGGAGATATGTCTCCCGTCTTGTATAATTCTTATGTATAATATTAATTTTCTTTTGTAATGAACCTTTTTATTTATGACACCCTTCGTTATGTAGTTAAATTATTTTTTTTCTTTCCGCAAATTTGAGGGTGTCACAAATTAAGCAATTGTTCCTGGATTACTGAAATCCCGATCGGGGTTTCCATTCCCCGATCGGGGTTTGGGGTCTGTGGAATATTTCTGTTTCGAGTCTCTCTCCTTATATAAAGGAGAGGGACCTCGACACTTAGAAGCATCTTTTTTATCATCTTGTACATCAATATACACTCTAAAAAATACTCTTTTACACAACATCATTAGTCATTAGATTAGGTTTAGAATAGTTTAGTTTCCATTAGTTGTTACAAATAATTTCTTTAAGTATTTCAATTTATATTACAAGTTCATTTGCAAGTTATTTTGTTTTATTGTTTTCTTCAATTCCAAGTTTTATTTCCTTTGTTGAGGTAATTCTATTTCTTGTATTGTTATGTTATTTCCTTTGTCATTTCCATTATTAGTTAGTTATCATGTTTACTTTATCATTTGTCATTAGATTAGTTATCATTATGCAAGAGTAGTTACTTTGTCTAGGGAATTAGGGAAGCCATGCATAAATAATATTTGCAATTGTTGAAATGAGATGTTATGATATCAAATAATTGTTTCTATCACATGCTTGCATTGTATTGTTATTCTTTGATTATTGATCACAATCCTTGATTAAATTCGTTAATTCTCTCTATAAGTCGAGAGGCACAGAATTGAATTAGACTAAGCATGTGTTAGTAGATCGACCTAGCCATAGCGAGAGTTCGTTAGGACCCGATTTAGGGTTGACACTAATATCGAGAGGTGGGTGTCTTTAGCCTAAACAATTATCGTTATTATCAATTTCCTAGTTTGACTTGAGCATTTACATAATTTGCATGTGTGACCCGACCTCCCTAGACTCTTCCTTTATTATTATTGTTGTTTCATAAACCCAACCAAATGAATCGATAACCGACTTTGATAGAATTCACTCCATAACAACTTGCTAGCAACTCCCGTCTCCTTGTGTTCGACCCCTACTACTACATTCATTTGTATCTAGGGTATTTATCTTTGATTAGGTGTGCGATAGCCTATCATACAATAAGATATATTTCTCACTCGTAAACTCGTTCTGATTAAGGGATTAATTAATCTGTATCGTTATACAATTAATTAATATACTTGATTAGGGAATCGTTCTTTCGGTGTGACCTCAAGGGATCAACTATTCACCACCGTCATACGACAGTAATGTCAAACTCTAGTAAGCTAATCATTACTGATTAATGTGGATCAGTTGATTATAATATTAATCATCCCTCTGTATTCTTATTAATGAGATTTAATTAAATGATCGCACTATTGTTGAGGACACTCACTCCAACAGAAATGACATTCATCTTAAGTTTATAAAGTTATGGAGTTTTAATGGTGGTTTGGTGCTTTAGGAAGAAGGAAGAAGTTGCTGAAAAAAGAAGAGGAAGAAGGAGGTTTAGTGGATTTGTTTTGAGAAGATGAATAATAGAAGACCCAAATTTTATATTGGGTCAACTCACTTAGATTTTCGCGTAGAATCTGATTCTGAACTCTTAACGGACTGAAATGCAACAGTTTTTACCCAACTAAAGTAAATTATTTTTAATATTAATTTAAAGCCACGAAATCATAAATTATTGACTTAAAATATTTTAATCACCAAAAGTAAAAAAACGAATTTATAAAATTTACGACTTTAGTAAATTACTTATTATTATAAAATCTGGAGTGTTACACACACCTTCACTTCTTTCGCTAACTAACAATCACAAGCAATCACTAGTAAAGCAATGATTCACATAAACTCCTAATTTACCTTTCCAAGTCTAAACGACAACCAAACGTCACCAAAGTAGCACAAAGTCTTGGCCTTATGGCCGATTACAACATAAAAGTCATTGTCTCAAGTACCACAACCAAACTAGAAAGGAGTTCACATAGCTAACCACAACAAAGGATGACCAACGCCTAATAATAATATAATGCGAGGCTCCTCCCTCTACCCCATCTCCCAATCAGCCATGTTCACCCCATAGCAATCAAACACCCCGATGTCATCTCCCACTCCCCTTCACCATGCTAGCTGAGTTAAACTAGTCCCCCCATTCTGCATGTGATCCATCTCCAGCATACTTCGCAACATTAAGGCATTTGATAGCCTCTCGGTCAACTCACTTACCTGCATCCTCGAATCATATACGGTCGGGTAATACGGGTACTGGTAATACGGCTCCTGCTAGCCCTGCTCCAGGGGAACGAGTGGCGGCTCGACTACTACTTCCTGCCTCACACCTCGCGGCTCTCGAACAGGCTGAGCTGTCCTCCTCCAACGAGTAGACAATATTGGCTCCGGCATCTCCTCTAGAAGGCGTTCCCGGATAAGGTAAGTATGAGCGGGAGGCACAGGTTTTTCGATATCCTCTGTCGGCTCTGCTAAATGTTTGGTAAAGGAAAGAACATCCTCAGCAGGCATCGTCATCCATCTGCTTCCCCTCACCCTCCAAGCTAAGATCCCATCATCCAATTCCCTCAACCATTTAATATGTAAAAGGTAGTCCCGGTTAATGGTGGGAACTCCTGGAACAAGGCAGGAAGGTCCGCTGAGTGTGAAAACTGGACCAGTCTCTCAGCTAATCAAGTTGCTAGGGCTCCACAACTATGGTGACGGTGCCTCGTCTGGGTCATCTGGGCTAGGCGTGCACACACTACAGCCGGAGCGCTCTAGTAAAATATGTCCTCCCTTCTCGGGTTAAGGTAGGCAGCCACTATAAGTACCTCATTCGAATTCAACTTACTCACATCATTCCGGCCATACAGCAAACAAGTCATCATCCTCAAAAACAGTCTAAGGGTCAGGTGTTGCACATCATTAATCAACAATGCCCTAAAATTTGGCGCAGGTAGCCCAGTAAACAAAGGAAAGTAGCTGGTAGCCCCCAAATTCGATCATATCACCTCTATACTCGCCTTGTTAGCCTTCTCTAAGCCTAGGTGCTCTGCCACTTCATTTAGGATCAAGTCAAAATCGGTATTCATCAATCGAAAGCTAACTTCTTACCCCTCACGTCGTATACATACGAACTAAAAAATTCCAAGGTAAAAAAGGCATAAGACTACTTTCGAAGTTGGTACAAACCCCACATCCCAAGTGTGACAAAGATATGATTCATGTCCTCATCAATATCCAAGTCGGTCAACACATTATGATCCACACACCTAGTCGGCTTCAATGGGGTATATATCAAAGCGAGGAATGCCTTATGCTGAGCAAAGCTATCAAACTCCACATTCGGGTATTGAGGCACACAAGAAATAGTAACCGGTTGGCTAGATTCACCATGCTCCTATGCTGCGGCGGCGTGAGTCCTCTTGTTAGATACTCCTCTGACTCTCAGCATCTGCAATCGTAGTTTCACAACATTCCCGGGTTTTATAACATAAAATAGGTGCAAAAATTTTAGATTTTCGCTTTAGTAGGCTAAATTTACGACGATCTTTTATAACCAGGATTGAAAGAGACATTGTAACAAAAGATGGAGTAGTGGTTAAAATCAAAAATTCTAGTTCTTGAATCAATTTTTTGGCACTAAAATTTTCGGATTTAATAAACCCTAATATTTGGGTAAATTAATTAACGTTTTTGGGGAAAACATTTCATCATCTTGTGAACTAGACTAGGATTGCAACCAATTCCTCACACTTATTAAACAAGATAGCGTAGATTCTTAGGGAAAATCCTAAATTTTAAAATTTATTGCCAAATGTTTAATCAAATTTTTAACAAAAGGGAAGAAGGGGAAATGATTACCTGGAAGAAATGAAAGGATGAAGTACAAGATGATTACGATAAACATTTCAAAGGTTCTTTAGCAGAAATCCACAATGACTTATAGGGAAAGAAGTTTTAGAGAAAATCTTTTTTGTAAGACGAATTGAAGTTATGACGTAATAGGGGAAGGAGTTAGAACTATAGGGTTTTCCGGAAAATATTAATGTGCGCGGAAGCGTCTTGAAGTAGATGCAATAAATAAAAGATACAAGATTTACATGGTTCACTATCAATGTGATAGCTACGTCCAAAAGGGCGAGGGAAAATATTTTACTATGTCGGGAAAATTACAGATTACAAAAGATGAGCAAGGAGTTTTTCTAGATCTGCCTCTGAAAATTATCAATGTGTTTGCCTCACAAATCTCTCCTTAAAAAATAGCTAGGCTAAGGTAGTGTTTATATAGTAAACTACCTTAACTAAGACTAATCGGATTAGGAAAACTAATTATTAAACCAACTAATTAAATAAGCAAGAAACCAACCGTTTAGTAATAGGAAACCAATGCTTTCCAAAAAAGCTAAATCATACGTGAACTAATACCACAACTAGGTTGCACGAAAACGGACACGGACACGGACACGGACACGGACACGGACACGGGATACGGCACTCCAAATTTTTTAGGACACGGGACACGGCAAAAAAAAATCAATATACATATTGAATTAAAGGGAATTTGAAGACCATTATAACGGACAGCTAAATTTTGGTCATTTTAAAGGCCACAAAGTCGTAAAATGAGAAAAAGAACCAATGTTAATGTCTTATACGTCAAAATTAAACATGTCCTACAAACTATAAAGTTTCAAATTACAAAACTATGTACCCACTTGTCCCCTACTTGTGAGGGGACTTTGACTCGTCTTAAATTTAAGATGGGTCGATCCGTCTTCAATGAGACTTTATGTACCCATTTACACCTACGGTAAGTCTCATTAAAGACAGGTGTATCCGTCTTCGACGAAAACGGGTCAAATTCTCTCTCATAAGGAGACAAGTGGGAATACAAGTGGGAACCAAATTGATCTCAGTTGCTCTCCCACTTGCCTCCTTATGAGAGGGAATTTGACCCGTCTTTATTGAAAACGAATATACACCGTCTTCAATGAGAATTTGTATTACACCTAAACTAAATTAATGTTGCGTCAAAAAAATAAGTACACTACAAATACTGAAAATACACTAATGTTACAGCAAGACCACCATTTTTATTTATGAGACATCAAAAGTCAAACTAACACTTTAATTTATCATTCCTACTGATAAAAGCACCCCACCCCATAAATCCTATTGATAAATCCTACTGTAAAACAACTCTTTGATCAAATCAACACTTCAAATCTTCAATTATTCAACAACACCACCTTAATTTAACAACAACAACATTTTAATTTATGAACCATTTAAAGTAGAGAAATTGAAACACATAAACCCTAATTTGAGAAATTAGAGAAAACTCACAACCAAGAAAGGCACAAAAACTTGGTGACGACGGGGAGAGGCTTCGACAGGGAGAGGTCGACTGCGCGGTGGACGACGGCGAGGAGGTTGTTGGTGTAAGAGAACACTGGTTTGAGAAGTTGAGAAGTGGAAAAGATGGGGGATTTGGTTTGTAAAGCCTAATTAGGCGTGTCCCTGGAAAACGGACCGTGTCCAAGCAACTTGGGCCGTGTCCGACACGGCATTGAATTAAAAGAAAACCGAAGACACGGTTTTTGGAGTGTCCAAAACGTTTTGAGCCGTGTCCTCCGCGTGTCCGTGTCGGACACGGTGTCCGACACGTATGGGCTCGAAAGTTGCCGTGTCCGTGCAACCTAGTACCACAATGCATATGCTGACATCATCGTGACATGTGAACAGCGAGAAGTACGTATGCACCCAGCAGTACTACTACTACTTCCCTCACGTATTTCATTGTTCCTATTTTATTTATTTCTTCGCTTATTTCTCATTGTATTCAAACTCCGACATATTCCGTAAGCGACATACGAGTCACATACTTACAATTCTCCACCTTGACTCAGACAGTCGCATTTAGCAAACGACTTCCAAACCACTCAACCACTATACATGTCACTCTCAAGTAGACAAGTATCTGCCATGTTCCAGCAAATGAGCGCTCACACTAGAACACCATAGACTCCAACTTGAGTCTATAACCATCCAATATACCCTGGACTGGGTCTGCCATCCAATAAGCCCTGGACTAGGCCTGCGTCCATTTAGCCATGGACCGGGCCGCTCAAGGCTCCACCTCGAGCTCAGCACCCCGAAGGGTTTATACATAACTGTCTATATTCAGCAAGTCCAAGCAATGTTTGAACTTGCTGAATGGAACCGGCTTAGTGAAACAATCTGCAGGATTGTCAGCTGTTCCCACTTTCTTCACCTTGATTCTTTTCTCGTTCCTCAAAAAATGATATCTGACATCTATGTGCTTGGTTCTATCATGGTGCACTTGATCCTTCGCCAAACAAATAGCACTTAAGCTATCACAATATAACGAAGCGATATATTGATGTAGACCAAGCTTACTTACAAGCCCCTTTAACCATATAGCCTCCTTAGCAGCCTGATATACGATTATTTTAGATCGTTTCCCCTCTTTATTCTCTTATGTTTTAGCGTAATTAGCTTAGTTTAGCGTCGGTTTTATCGTACTTTGGCCCTCATCCCGTGTACTCTCATATCATTTAATTCCGTCCCAAATCATAGGAAATATGTCAAGGCAAGGACGAGACGGGATGAGAATCGAGAAACCGTCACAAAACAAGCAAAGAAAAGAATAAAGAAAAGAAAGAAAAGAAGGAGGAAGGACGGAAAGTGACCTCCAGCCGGTCGGACCAACCGGCAGCCGGCCATACCGGCTGGGGCACCACATGAAGAGAGGAAGAGAAATGAAGACGGAGGAAGGGCAGAGAGCACCAGCCGGTCCAGGCCACCGGCGGCCGGCCGGCCGGCTGGGCCCCCTTTTGTCTGCATTTTGATTTTCTATCTTTCTTTTCTTCTTTTGACCCCTTGACAACGTATAAATACCCCCCTCCTGATTCAACCTAGACACACAACCATAGACACAAGAACCCTAGTAATTAATAAGAAATACCTCTCTAATTAGTACTTTAATCTCTCTTAATTAGTGATAATTACTCAATTTCCTAGTTAGTTATTGTTAGATTTAGTCTTTCTCCTAGTTACTAGTGAAGATTTGGGTTGTAATTTGAAGACAATAGGAGACTCTTATTTGATTATTAATCCAGGTTTCAATCTTTCTTACAAGTTTGGTACAATTTCTCATCTTTATTTCATTAATTGTCTTCTAATTACTTGTTCTTGTTTATTTACTTAGTTTTCATGTTGAATATGTCTTCTCTTACTATTTCATATCAAAGTATCCGTCTTTAATGCCTTCCTTCATTAGTATGAGTGAGTAGTGTTAGACTAGGGCTAGATGGGGGATTTAATGTGAGTTTATGGGTCGATTATGGTAATTGGGCATAGAGATTAAGTCTTTTGGTAATCTACTTGTTTTGTGCACACAAGGTGTTTTTTTAAATGCTTGAATGAGTAATTTGAGTCTTTCTCATGTTTTATTGCTAGTTTGAGCGAGTGCTTAGACTTGTATTGTTGTTGTGTGTGTGTTGGATGTTTAGGGGGAGGTTAGGGCGAGAACCCAATCGAACCTTAGACTAGGTTCGTCTCGCATCGAGAGTTGGAGGCTTGCCCTTTAATCCGTCTTACACCGAGAGGTGGAGACATGTCTAGACTATCTTTAGACTAGTCCTAACCCCCACCATAATTGACATATACTTGCATTAATGAACCCATCCACCCTAGTTCCTTTTAATTATTGTTTTACATCGCATACTTGCCTTCTTGTTATTCTAGTTTATGATTAATCCTCTTCAACTTTCTAATTGTTAGAACTAAACTAGAATTCGATTAAACCGCCTTAGAACCATAATCACCGTCTCTTGGGATCGACCTCCTTACCCTACTACATTAATTAGTTTGGTATTGAGTATTACAAGTATTTGTTTCATACGGGGGAGGGCGACTAACCCCGCGTCAAAATGGCGCCGTTGCCGGGGACGACGATATTGGATAAGATAGTTTAATTGATTTTAGGCTTAGTTCACTTTTGTTTGTTTGATTTTCCTTTTGTCCTAGTGCATCTATTTGCATTAGGACTATTTGATCTTTCTTTGAGTGCATGAGTAGGTGTTTCATCGGACCTATTTTCCCGCTTGATCGAGAGATTGAGAAGACTTTCCAGGCAAGAAGAAGACAAGCACTTGCTTCTTTAAGAAGGTCTCCACCCATCCTTACCCCCATAAATACTCCACCTCCCACAATTGAGACTTCAACCTCACAAACACCACCTCCCACCTTACCACCCCTCATCATAGCCACAAACATTCCAATAAACACATCACCCATAAATTCACCCACTTCCTCACAAAATTCCAACAACACCCTTTCACCCACAATACCAAATTCTCCACTTCCACCAAACTCACCAACAAACAACCCTTTCGTACAAGAAATGGCGGACCAACCCATGGGCTATTACAATAGGCCGGACCCTAATCGGTCTTGCTTGGCCACTAACTACGGAGCTATTGCTCCCAACACTTTTGAACTCCGTCATCATGTCATCTCATTCATTCAACAAGACATCTTTCATGGGTTGACGAATGAGGATGCTCATGAGCACTTGGTAGGCTTTAAGGAAAAGGTGGGAACAATCAAGAGGAATGGGATCACCGAAGACCAAATCTTGCTCATGTTATTTCCCTTCTCCTTGAAGGACAATGCAAAAAAGTGGTTGAATTCCCATGATCCGGGAACTTTCACCACTTGGGCTAGTCTCTCAAAAGCCTTTATCACCAAATTCTACCCCCCTCAAAAACCGCAAGAATCCGACATGAGATACAATCTTTCAAACAAAAAGGATATGAGACATTGAGTGAAGCTTGGGAGAGGTTTCAAGATCTTCTAACCTCTTGCCCTCACCATGGTATCCCGAAATGGTTGACTACTCAAATCTTCTTTCAAACTCTAGAGCAAAGATTCCGAGACATGATAGTGGCGGCCTCCGGGGGAAACTTCGATAGGATGACCAACGCCGAAATCACGGAGATGATTCAAAACATCTCCGAGATGGAGAATAGCTATGGATCGAGAGAGAGCGAGAGTAAGAGTGAAGGGCCTAGTAGGCTTTAGTTGGAGACAAAACTCAAATTGGATGAACTGTCTAAGAAATTTGATAACTTGGGGTTGGAGAGAGGCAAGGGTCAAATCCATCATATCCAAGGGGAGAGACCTAGCCATGCTAGGGTCTACTACCTTGAGCAACCAAGGTCTCCTCCAAGGACCTATTCTCAACAACCTATTTGTGACACATGTGGTGGTGTCGGCCACACATATGACTTGTGCCCTTCCTTTCCAAGAGATGACAATGTTCAACAAGATTGCTACTCCTTGCAAGATCAACCAAGGTATTTTTATCAACGCCATGAAACCTTCTACCGGGCTTTTCCCAATCACGACCCGAGGATTTCTTATGAGGGTCAACCCTTGGACCCCAAATATCAAGCTCCTCAATACCAACCACCTCCTAAACCCGACCATTCAAGGTCTTACAACAACAATAACCAAGGCCAAAATTCCGACTCTAGGATATTTTCACATCAAAGCAACCAATCTTATGTCCCTCCTCTATTTAGAGACCAAAGAAACAACAACAACCGAAGTCAACACAACAATCACAATCCTCAAAATCAACAAACTTCCCAACAACCACCCCCCTCGAATGAACAATCCAACTCTTCCATTGAACAAATTTTGAAGGGTATGGAGAATAGGGTCATGCAACGTGAGGCAAATACGGAACAAATGATCAAGCTCTTGAGATCCGACATTTCTAATGTTCAAGCTCAACAAAGAAATTTTGATTCCTACTTAGCCAACCAAGAACCCATTACCGTTCAAAAAGGGGAACATGTCCTACCAATCCAAGGCTCCCACCCTAAGGATGGCCCCCCACACCACCAACAATTACATGCTATCACTTTGGTGGGAGAGACCAAGTTGAAAAATCCTCA
The DNA here is from genome assembly GCA_022085475.1 of Heliosperma pusillum. Lineage (NCBI taxonomy): Eukaryota > Viridiplantae > Streptophyta > Magnoliopsida > Caryophyllales > Caryophyllaceae > Heliosperma > Heliosperma pusillum. The sequence goes on from JAIUZE010050615.1 coordinate 11,144, forward strand.
AAAACCCATGAGTTCCAATGAAAAGAGAAAGTTGAAGGGTAAGATGGTGGAAGACCATTACCCTAGTGAAGATGAAATCACCCAACCTCCTCCAAATGTGACCCAATATTACACACCTCCTTTACCTTTCCCCACCCGGCCCAAAACCGTGAGTAAAGAGAAGAAATTTGCAAAGTTTGTGGGAATGCTAAAGAAGCTTGAAGCCTCATCACCTTTCACCGAGGTGGCGAGCCATATGCCACTTTACACCAAATTTCTTAAGGAGGTGTTGACTAAGAAGAGGAGCATAACCAATGATGGGCTTGTAGCCTTGACGGGAGAGTGTAGTGCGGTGCTTTTGAATAACATGCCTAAAAAACTTCAAGATCCTGGGAGCTTTTCTATAGCTTGTGTGGTGGGAAATATTCCGATTTCAAGAGCTCTTTGTGATCTAGGAGCTAGTGTTAGCATCCTTCCTCTACCCCTTGAAAAAAGGCTTGGCCTTGAAGATTTGAGACCCACTTCTATGACCATACAACTTGCCGACCGCTCGGTCAAATATCCTGAGGGAATTCTTGAAGATATCCCGGTCAAAGTGGGTAATATCTACATCCCCGCCGACTTTGTGGTCTTGGACATCCCCGAAAACCAACAAACTCCCATCATCCTTGGGAGACCATTCATGGCAACCGGAGGTGTCATTATTGATGTCAAGGAAGGGCACCTCTCCTTTAATGTTGGTGAGAGCAAGATTGATTTCTCTTTGATGGAGGCTTTGTCCAAGCCGATGGTGGAAAGTGTCTACTCGGTGGATGTCATTGAAGACATTGTTGGTGGTTTGAGAAAAAAGAAGAGTGATGAAAGTGATGACTTGTTTGGTGTTGTAGCTTCGGAGAGTTCTAGGGAGAAAGAGATAGATTGTTTTATTGATGATGAAATTGAAGCATATTTGAATTCTCTAATTCCATTTGATTTAAGCTCTTTTGAAGGTGATCCTTGGCTCCTTGGCTCCTTGGCTCCTTGGCTCCTCTTTTAGTTGGGAGAGCCAAGTTGATGATATTGAAGAGGCGGCCATGAGAGAAAATTGCTTAAGAAAGTCTCTTCTTGATGAAGAAGACGGTGAAGTTGAGATCTTGCTTCCTCCTTCACCCACCACTTTGAAGCCTTCTATGCCCTTGCCTCTTGATCCTCTTGAGAGGGTGAGTGTTTTCACACTCTTCACTCCTCCCGTCTACCATGATATGCCACCCAAAATTACCAAGGGGTGTGGAGAGTTGCCGTGTGAGTCTAGCTATATCTTACCAACATCTCCTACTTTATACCACGAAGAAGACGGTGAAGAGTCGATTGAGCTTGGGTTGAGTTTACCGGTGTATCATTCTTTGATCCCCATTGTTGTTTACTTGTGCTTGTTTATGGGGTTTGCTCAAGAATTTGACAAGTTGCTCCGGGCTTTGAGCAACGATGATGCAAAGCGGTGGCAAAATTGACAAGCTTCCCTTGTGGGTATGAGTAAGTGGATCACTTCACTCCCTTGAGCATATGCATTTTGATGAATTTCATTCATTCTTAGGCATTCATGAGTTGAATATTGTCCCTTACCCCACTTTGAAAATCCAAATATAATCTCCTTGAATCCAAAGTTTTCCCCTAAGCATCCAAATGCGAGTTAATTCAAATTAGCTCTCTTCTCATATCAATAAACAAAATTGAATCCATGTAGTTAGCTTGCATTTATTTTAGATTTATTTCACTTTTTGCATTGTCATTTACATTTTCTTGCTATTGAAAAACTCAAAAACATGTTTTTGTATTTAGTTTGCTCTTCCCCTCTTAACTTTTGGACCATTGAGGACAATGTCCGATTTAAGTGTGGAGAGGAGATTATGGCATATAGATTAGTATATGAAGATTAATTTTGAAAATTTTCAAAAATTTAAAAATTTGAAAATTTTGAAAAAAATCCTAAAAATTAGTTTATTTTGTATATATTGTTGTGTGCTTCCTCTTATCTCAATATATAGGTGCACCCCACATCATAAGAAGCCCGAAGTAGGGAAAATGAAGACGCCATGGTGAGATCTTTCCTATTCTCTTCTCCCTTATCTCTTCTTCTTCTTACTTGTTGTTCGAGGAGGACGGGATGTGTTGATGACGATGTTGTGGATTTTGTTGATTGGCATGTGTGCCACTTGTGTGTTGTTAGGATATAGCACTAGCTTGTGTGTCATATAGCCGGTTAGAGCATGTGCATTTAGGTTGTATATATAGATTGCATCATGGCATATAGTTGCATTTAGAAAATTGGTTCTATAATTTGTCTACTTGGAAAACTTGTTGAATGTGCAAAATCCCTTCTAGCTAATTTCTCATTCATAAAGTGTTCATCTTAATCGTGGAATTTTAAACGCCCTAGGTTGTGTATTTCTAATGAGTTTTGACCCGTCTACTAATGCCGAGTCATGAGTTTGCGCTTACTCCACCTCGACAACCCCAATTGATGTGAATATTCCGTTAGTTGAAAGAATTCTTAGGTGACCGTCGTACTATGCAACCAACCTTGATTCATTGTTCCCCCACTTCCACTTACAAAAAGGGAAACAACGCAAACAAGCCAAAAATATTGAGTCAAATATCATGTTTTCTTGTTTTTCGTCGAGGAAATGCAAAACGGAACTTCTAGGGATTCTAGCGGGCCCACATCTAGGATCCCGCTCGATGCCACTACGGTGGGCATACCCCTATTTATGGTTCCGACCGCGTGTCCTTGACGGAAATTGTGTGCTATAATGTCAAAAATTGCAAATCAAAAATGCAACTCAAAAAGAAAGAAAAGGAAACCAAAAGAAGAAAAAATTGGAGAAATGAAAGAATTTCCAAGCAATAAGACTCAAATCTCTTTTTCCTTTAACCCTTTTTGGATCAATTACCCTTGAGTTGCATAGTGAGACGGGACGACCCTTGTGTCTCATTTAGTTGAGAGACGTGAATTCCTTATGCTATTGTGTTTAATAACGTCACGGGGATCTCATTTCCATCTTCCATTTTATCGCTCTTGACCAAGCTAATAGTAGACGGGACTCGAAATTTCATTAGTCTTGCACCGCTAAGAGACGAACACTTTTCCATGCTTTATGATACTAGTGGCCAATAAGGATCATGCATTTATTTACACGGTTTTCCTTATAGATATTTTCGTCACATGGATAAGGCGTGTGACTTTTCTTTTGTTCGGTGCATTCTTGTCATGGTCTTACATACTTATCATCTGGATGCACCGCAAGTTTTCCGCAAGCCCCCACTTGCCTTGCAAGGGAGTACATACCTCATTGTAATTCGTTGTGAGTTGAAGGGACGGAGAAGGCCCGTTAGTTGCCTTTCATCGGATTTTAGTAGCTTAGTTTAGCCTATTCAAATAAGGGTCGTGTTTTTGCTCACTTACTTACTCGGGGACGAGTAATGTTTAAGTGTGGGGAAGTTTGATATACGATTATTTTAGATCGTTTCCCCTCTTTATTCTCTTATGTTTTAGCGTAATTAGCTTAGTTTAGCGTCGGTTTTATCGTACTTTGGCCCTCGTCCCGTGTACTCTCATATCATTTAATTCCGTCCCAAATCATAGGAAATATGTCAAGGTAAGAACGAGACGGGATGAGAATCGAGAAACCGTCACAAAACAAGCAAAGAAAAGAATAAAGAAAAGAAAGAAAAGAAGAAGGAGGAAGGACGGAAAGTGGCCTCTAGCCGGTTGGACCAACCGGCAGTCGGCCAGACCGGCTGGGTCATGCACAAGGGGGAAGAAGATGGAGAAAAAGCAGTGGCCTCCAGCCGGCAATGACCACCGGCAGCCGGCCATACCGGCTGGGGCGCCACATGAAGAGAGGAAGAGAAATGAAGACAGAGGAAGGGCAGAGAGAACCAGCCGGTCCAGGCCACCGGCGGCCGGCCGGCCGGCCGGCTGGGCCCCCTTTTGTCCGCATTTTGATTTTCTATCTTTCTTTTCTTCTTTTGACCCCCTAATCCTACCAACCTATAAATACCCCCTCCTAATTCAACCTAGACACACAACCCTAGACACAAGAACCCTAGTAATTAATAAGAAATACCTCTCTAATTAGTACTTTAATCTCTCTTAATTAGTGATAATTACTCAATTTCCTAGTTAGTTATTGTTAGATTTAGTCTTTCTCCTAGTTACTAGTGAAGATTTGGGTTGTAATTTGAAGACAAGAGGAGACTCTTATTTGATTATTAATCCAAGTTTAAATCTTTCTTACAAGTTTGGTACAATTTATCATCTTAATTTCATTAATTGTCTTCTAATTACTTGTTCTTGTTTATTTACTTAGTTTTCATGTTGAATATGTCTTCTCTTACTATTTCATATCAAAGTATCCATCTTTAATGTCTTCCTTCATTAGTATGAGTGAGTAGTGTTAGACTAGGGCTAGATGGGGGATTTAATGTGAGTTTATGGGTCGATTATGGTAATTTGGCATAAAGATTAAGTCTTTTGGTAGTCTATTTGTTTTGTGCACACAAGGTGTTTGTTGAAATGCTTGAATGAGTAATTTGAGTCTTTCTCCTGTTTTATTGCTAGTTTGAGCGAGAGCTTAGACTTCCAAACCACTCAACCACTATACATGTCACTCTCAAGTAGACAAGTATCTGCCATGTTCCAGCAAATGAGCGCTCACACTAGAACACCATAGACTCCAACTTGAGTCTATAACCATCCAATATACCCTGGACTGGGTCTGCCATCCAATAAGCCCTGGACTAGGCCTGTGTCCATTTAGCCCTGGACCGGGCTGCTCAAGGCTCCACCTCGAGCTCAGCACCCCGAAGGGTTTATACATAACTGTCTATATTCAGCAAGTCCAAGCAATGTTTGAACTTGCTGAATGGAACCGGCTTAGTGAAACAATCTGCAGGATTGTCAGCTGTTCCCAATTTCTTCACCTTGATTCTTTTCTCGTTCCTCAAAAAATGATATCTGACATCTATGTGCTTGGTTCTATCATGGTGCACTTGATCCTTCGCCAAACAAATAGCACTTAAGCTATCACAATATAACGAAGCGATATATTGATGTCGACCAAGCTTACTTACACGCCCCTTTAACCATATAGCCTCCTTAGCAGCCTGATATACGATTATTTTAGATCGTTTCCCCTCTTTATTCTCTTATGTTTTAGCGTAATTAGCTTAGTTTAGCGTCGGTTTTATCGTACTTTGGCCCTCATCCCGTGTACTCTCATATCATTTAATTCCGTCCCAAATCATAGGAAATATGTCAAGGCAAGGACGAGACGGGATGAGAATCGAGAAACCGTCACAAAACAAGCAAAGAAAAGAATAAAGAAAAGAAAGAAAAGAAGGAGGAAGGACGGAAAGTGACCTCCAGCCGGTCGGACCAACCGGCAGCCGGCCATACCGGCTGGGGCACCACATGAAGAGAGGAAGAGAAATGAAGACGGAGGAAGGGCAGAGAGCACCAGCCGGTCCAGGCCACCGGCGGCCGGCCGGCCGGCTGGGCCCCCTTTTGTCTGCATTTTGATTTTCTATCTTTCTTTTCTTCTTTTGACCCCTTGACAACGTATAAATACCCCCCTCCTAATTCAACCTAGACACACAACCATAGACACAAGAACCCTAGTAATTAATAAGAAATACCTCTCTAATTAGTACTTTAATCTCTCTTAATTAGTGATAATTACTCAATTTCCTAGTTAGTTATTGTTAGATTTAGTCTTTCTCCTAGTTACTAGTGAAGATTTGGGTTGTAATTTGAAGACAATAGGAGACTCTTATTTGATTATTAATCCAGGTTTCAATCTTTCTTACAAGTTTGGTACAATTTCTCATCTTTATTTCATTAATTGTCTTCTAATTACTTGTTCTTGTTTATTTACTTAGTTTTCATGTTGAATATGTCTTCTCTTACTATTTCATATCAAAGTATCCGTCTTTAATGCCTTCCTTCATTAGTATGAGTGAGTAGTGTTAGACTAGGGCTAGATGGGGGATTTAATGTGAGTTTATGGGTCGATTATGGTAATTGGGCATAGAGATTAAGTCTTTTGGTAATCTACTTGTTTTGTGCACACAAGGTGTTTTTTTAAATGCTTGAATGAGTAATTTGAGTCTTTCTCATGTTTTATTGCTAGTTTGAGCGAGTGCTTAGACTTGTATTGTTGTTGTGTGTGTGTTGGATGTTTAGGGGGAGGTTAGGGCGAGAACCCAATCGAACCTTAGACTAGGGGTCGTCTCGCATCGAGAGTTGGAGGCTTGCCCTTTAATCCGTCTTACACCGAGAGGTGGAGACATGTCTAGACTATCTTTAGACTAGTCCTAACCCCCACCATAATTGACCTATACTTGCATTAATGAACCCATCCACCCTAGTTCCTTTTAATTATTGTTTTACATCGCATCATTGCCTTCTTGTTAGTTTAGTTTATGATTAATCCTCTTCAACTTGCTAATTGCTAGAACTAAACTAGAATTCGATTAAACCGCCTTATAACCATAATCACCGTCTCTTGGGATCGACCTCCTTACCCTACTACATTAATTAGTTTGGTATTGAGTATTACAAGTATTTGTTTGATACGGGGGAGGGCGACTAACCCCGCGTCACAGCCGCAGTCAAAGCCATATACTCCGCCTCCGTGGTTGACAAAGTCACAGAAGATTGAAGAGTAGACTTCCAACTAACAACAGAACTACCAAGTGTAAAAACATACCCGGTTACAGACCTCCTGCTATCTACATCTGCAGCATAGTCAGAATCAGAATATCCAACAACCAAACAATCATCACCATTCTCATAAATAAGGCCAACATCCGCCGTTCCTCTCATATAGCGAAGAATTCTCTTCACTGCTAACCAGTGTTCTTTACCAGGTTAAGCCATAAACCTGCTAACAACACTAACTGCATGTGCAATATATGGCCTAGTGCAAACCATGGCATACATTAAATTGCCAACTGCACTAGCATAGGGAACCGTTGACATATAAGACTTCTCAGCTTCAGTTTGAGGTGCAGAAGATATAGTTAACTTACTGACAGCATAAGGAGTATTTAAAGGTTTAGCAGTACTCATACCAAAACGGCTAAGTATTTTCTCAATGTAGCCTTTCTGAGATAAGAAAAGCTTCCTTTTAGAACGATCCCTGAAAATCTCCATCCCTAATATCTTCTTCGCGGATCCTAGATCCTTCATATCGAACTCTGAACTGAGTAACTTCTTTAAATTATCAACATCTGACCTTTTCTTAGCAGCAACAAGCATATCATCAACATATAAGAGTAAATAAATCAAAGAACCATCTTCTAGCTTGTTATGATAAACACAACAATCATATGGGTTTCTCTCATACCCATGCTCTACCATAAAAGTGTCAAATCTTTTGTACCATTGCCTTGGAGATTGTTTAAGTCCATATAAGAACTTCTTCAAATGACAGGCAAAATGCTCTTTCCCCGGAATTTCAAACCCTTCAGGCTTCTTCATTAGAATCTCTTCCTCCAACTCCTCGTGAAGGAAAGTGATGCGTGTATTTTATATAGACTTTCTAGTCCATTTATGCACGCATTTCTATATCATTTAGGTAATATTATATCACCATATGCCCCTATTTGGCTACTTTGTACTTTCATTACTATTTTGTAGGTACAAGCTGCGTAGTAGCGGAAACCGAGCCAAAACAGTCCACTTTGCATGCATTTAGGAGAATGGAAGGAACGGAACAGAAGCTCCTGCATGAGGAAGCGTGAAACGGCTCGCAATCAAGTCCAAAGCCATGTCCAACACTACGTGCCATGCCAGAAGACCTCGATCAATTATATATTTGGTCGATCGAGGAGCATTGAAGTGAAGAGTTGCTCGATCGAGCTGTCCTGTGCTCGATCGAGTGGTAGCCGCTGAAAAGTTGCTCGATCGAGTAGAATTGTTACTCGATCGAGTGATTTTCTCCAATAAAGTCCTCGATCGAAGGGTATTTTCCCTCAATCGAGTAGAATCTATCATGGGCCTTAAGTCCATAGCTTAATTAGGGTTTAGAGTCGTGTTATGCTTATATAAACTCTTATTTTCGTCATTAGGTTATCATGGGGCGATCTCTGATCATCACCACTTAGCTTCTAGTTTCTGAACTCTCTTTTTTCTTTAGTTTACATTCGGGTTTATCAACGTGGATTTTTTTCTTACGCCGGATTGCTAAGATTGTAAACTTCTTCTTTTCTCTCTTCCTTAACCTTTGTTTTAATTAGTGTTTACTCTTCTTAACTACTGCGTTGTTATTGACATGCTTGTTAATTACGATTTTATTATGTCTAAAGTCATATGTTCAATCGTCTTTGTTAGCATCGTTAATAACATGAGTAGCTAATTCTCTTGTATGTTGGGATGAGGGAAACTGTAGTAGAGGCATGTTAGGATAGATTATTTTAGTTAGTCTTAAATATGAGAATCAGTCTAAGTAATTTAATTGAGGTTTAGTCGAATGAGTGCACGCAGGAGACTGGCTAGGTAGTTAACCCCGACCTGGATCGAAAGATTGGAAGGGAAAGGCTTGCTTAGAATTGATAGGTGACTCCTAAGAGGACGAGAGTTAATTAGGAAAATCCCTAGGGTGGTTTGAGACCGAGAGGAGAAAACCATTGCCCTTCTCATTGATAGATTGACTGACATAGTTGACCCGTAGATGCCGATATTGCAGTGGACCGAATCCTAGCATATTCTTCCTTTATCTGATTTATTCCATATTTATTTCTACCTTTATCTCTCTTCCTTTAATCTTATTTAGTTAGTTAAAACAATTTCAAAACCCCCTAGTTTGTTACTTGCAGATTTAGATTACAGTTAGTTAATTTCCTCCATGTGGAGATCGACCCTACTTCCGCTATCTTCTTAGTTAGTAGACTTAGGTTTTATTTTTGGTGTATAACGACCACATCAAAAAGCAGTCTTGACATCTAGTTGCTCAAGCTCAAAACCATAATGTGCCACTATTGCTAGTAACACACGATTAGAAGTGTGTCTCACAACAGGAGATAATATCTCTACATAATCAACTCCCTCTATCTGACTGAACCCCTTTGCAACAAGTCTAGCCTTGTGTCTAATTGTTTCAGCCTCTAAAGTTCCTTCCTTTTTCTTGAACACCCATTTGCACCCTATCAATTTTCTCCCTTTTGGTGGTGGCACAAGTTCCCAAGTATTATTTTTGTAAAGAGACTCCATCTCTTCACCCATAGCAGCAAGCCATTGCACTGACTCACTACTAACAATTGCTTCTTTATAAGATGATGATTCTTCATACTCAATTTCATCAGCTACCTGTAATGCATAACCAACCATCTCCTCAACATAGCAATTATTGCCACAAACCTTGCGGCCTTCAAGCTCCTCAATTAACCTCCTGGTCTTCTTACTTACACGTTTAGGCAAGGTAGTAGGATCAGTTGGTTGATTAGAAGACTCTTCCTTATCACTTTCTTCCTCATGTGGAGTAGTTACAGGATTAGAAGTAACTGGTTTGGCATCCTCCTCGATCACAACTCGTGGAATCATAGATAAAGTGGCAGAAGCCACCTCAAACTCCACCTCTTTCTCGGCATTCTTACTCTTTTCAACACCCTCGGGCACCTCCTTAGATATAAACATGGAATTTTCATCAAAGGTAACATCCCTGCTAATAATAACACGACCCTCTGAAGGAGACTAAATCTTGAACCCCTTAACTCCATCTCCATATCCCAGAAAGCATCCCTTCCTAGCCCTTGGATCCAACTTACTATCTTTTACATGATAATAAGCTACACATCCAAAGACTCTAAGTGTTGAGTAATTCGGTACATTACCGCTCCATAACTCATAAGGAATTTTGCATTCAATTCCCATATGAGGCCCACGATTAATCAAGTAACAAGCTGTAAGAACAGCTTCACTCCAGTACCTTCTTGCAAGACCTGCATTAGAGAGCAAGCATCGAACTCTCTCTAACAGTGTCTGATTCATTCGTTCTGCTACACCGTTCTGTTGTGGTGTACCCCTGACGGTATGATGCCTCGCAATACCCTCATTCTTACAGAACTCATCGAATTCCCCTAAACAGAATTCCAAACCATTATCCGTTCGTAGCTTCTTGATCTTCTTACCTTTCTGATTTTCCACCAAAGTCTTCCATTGCACAAAGCCTTTGAAAGCCTCACTCTTATGCTTAAGCAACCTAAGCCATGTGTACCTCGAATAATCATCAATAAAAGTAACAAAATAATGATATCCTCCCATACCTTCAACTCGAGCAGGCCCCCAGACATCTGAATGGGTATAATCAAGGACTTCTTTTGTTCTATGACCACCCTTGCTAAATTTAGATATGTGTTTCTTACCAAACACACAATGTTCACAAAACTTAAGGTTCCTCACCTTGACACTTTTAAGAAGATCTCTCTTAGACAATAGTTGCATCCCTCTCTCATCCATATGACCAAGCCTTTTATGCCAAAGCTTAGTCATCTCTTCGTGATTTACAGACGCACAAATTGCAGAACTAGTCAGTGTTTCACCTTGTAAGACATACAAGTTATTTTGTTTGACATCTTTCAACACCAAACTAGAACCCTTCATGATAGACAAATTCTTCCCTTTACCCCGGAATTCATATCCTAAATCTCTTAATGCATCAAGTGAAATAAGATTCTTCCCTAAAGCTGGAACATGTCTCACATTAGTCAAAGCACAAATCTTACCCTCAGTAGTCTTCACCTTGATTGACCCTATACCCACTACCTCACAAGTAGCATTGTTACCAACAACAACATGACCCCCATTAGAGGACTCATAAGTATTAAACCAATGCTTGTGTGGACACATATGATAAGAACAACCAGAATCCAGAATCCAGAATCCAACGATCAATAGGACGAATATAATCAACCGCAAGAGCATAGTCCGCCTCAGAATCGTACTCTCTATTCTTACTTTGAACTACAGCCGCATTAGACTTAGTTTTCAACTTAGGACAACTAGGTCTTTTATGCCCGGGTTCTTTACATAGAAAACAGATAACAGAATTAGTAGCATTATTGGTGTCTTGAGATTTAGCCTTAGCCTTTTTCTTTTAAGATCCACCTTTCTTAGCCTTTTTAACAACTAAGCTTGCCCATGATCCGTCCTTTTGACGCAACTCCCTAGTGCAAAGTGCTGACTTCACTTCCTCTAGAGTTAATGTTTCTTTACCAAGAACAAAAGAATCCACAAGATTCTCATATGACGCAGGTAAAGAAACCAGCAGAATTAAAGCAGCATCTTCATCCTCAATCTTAACATCTATATTACGCAGATCTAGTAATATAGTATTATATTTGTTTAGATGATCACGAAGTGACATACCTAATTGCATCTTAAAAGAGAACAGACGTTGTTTCAACAAAAACTTATTGGTGAGTGACTTTGTCATGTACAAACTCTTCAATTAGCCATAACCCACAGCAGAAAACTCACCAGCTACCTCGGTTAGGACATCGTCTGACAAACTCAACAAGATCGATGAATGAGCCCTCTCCTCCATTGTTACCAAGGCAGGATCTTCCGTCTCAATCATCCTAGGTTCAACGTACACCCAAAGCAGAAGCTTCTGTCTTCTTCACCTTTGTGGAGAAACCATGCGTCAAGGGTTTCCAGATACACTTTTCTTTTAGTAAAGCCTTCATCTTCAACTGCCATAGTGCAAAACTATTCCTCCCATCGAACGTCTCAATTCTTATAGTCTCACTTGACATTTCTCCTCCTGGATCTAAAACTCAAGGCTCTGGTGCCAATTGTTGTGCGCTGAAGCGTCTTGAAGTAGATGCAATAAATAAAAGACACAAGATTTATGTGGTTCACTATCAATGTGATAGCTACGTCCACAAGGGCGAGGGAAAATATTTCACTATGTCGGGAGAATTACAGATTACAAAAGATGAGCACATAGTTTTTCTAGATGTGCCTCTGAAAACTCTCAATGTGTTTGCCTCACAAATATCTCCTTAAAAAATAGTTAGGCTAAGGTGGTGTTTATATAGTAAACTACCTTAACTAAGACTAATCAAATTAGGAAAACTAATTATTAAACAAACTAAGTAAATAAGCAAGAAACCAAAAAACAGCCTACGTACTAACCTACGTAAACCGTTTAGTAATAGGAAACCAATGCTTTCCAAAAAAGCTACTCCCTCCGTCCCAATCAATAGTTTACACTTGCTTTATTTCCCCCTCACAAAATAAAGCAAGTGTAAACATCTCACTGGAACAGAGGGAGTAAATCATACGTGAACTAATACCACAATGCATATGCTGACATCATCGTGACATATGAACAGCGAGAAGTACGTACGCACCGAGCAGTACTACTACTACTTCCCTCACGTATTTCATTGTTCCTATTTTATTTATTTGTTCGCTTATTTCTCATTGTATTTAAACTCCGACATATTCCGTAAGCGACATACGAGTCACGTACTAACAAAAACAAAACGCAGAATCGGGTTTAATTGCGGCACTCGCTCGAGTGTCGAATACACTCGGTCCAGTACACTCTACTCGGTCGAGAGTCTCTGGCGCTCGGTCGAGAGTCTAATTCTGATTAGAAAATTGCAATCTTTCAAGTCAGGCACTCGGTCGAGTGTCCTTCGCACTCGGCCGAGTACGACACGTCTTCAGCCGAGTACCCTCGACGTCAACCTAAAATTTACAAATAAGATAGCATTGTCATTTCTGCAAGATAGAAATGTTGTTCGGAGCCCGGAATGAAATTTCGGAACTCGTCACGATTAGCTCCCATATTACCCACTCCGGTCATGCTAGTTCCCACATACAGTTCATACTAATTTCTAATAGTGCACATACAGTTTAGTTCACATATGACAACAACAAGAGTGCCGTATAAAAGTAACATATACTCACATTGCCTAAACTTGTGTATACATACACGTACGATGAACATTGCAAGTAACGCAAAATTCCAATCAATCATATAGGTTAATAATGGATGCCGATCCATACTCAATACACAAACACGTATTCCCAAAATCCCCTTTTTAATAGATTATTCATCGTGTATGCGTACCATACATACGTTAACCACGAGTATCCACTAACCGTACCCCCACCTGGAACACATTGTTTAGGTTTACTAACCAGAATCGCCTCATACCTAGATTTGCATACAAGATCAAGTACTTACACGTCCCTTTCATCTCAACATTATTCCATTTATGCCACACGATTATACGCATTCCAAGACATCCAACACACCACATAAACACTTTAAATTCCTTTACCCGTTGGCGGCGTTTCTGGCTTAAGTGTATTAGGGCCAGGATCTCGGAATGAGGGCGCCTTCTCACCAAAAATCGACATAAGTGGGCTCCTAACACATATACACTAGGTTCATTTTAATTTACGTCATACATTCATTTTGTTTCATTGGTTGAGGTTCCAAAATCGTCGCTCTGATACCACTTTGTAACACCCCCACTTACCAAGGAGCCTTAGCAAGACTTTCCCTAGTAAATAGAGGCGTTGCCATCTCGGTTGCCCGAGGTAGTACATATCAAACAGACAACAAAGAAACATATGTTGTTAATTACATGTAGTCTTTATTACAATAATCCAACACAACGTAATAAAATAGACTCGTCTGAAAGTTCTAGGACTCAGCGGAAGTAATCGTGCCATATACTTGTTACATCCACAGCTATCCCAACTATCCACGAACATAATTTTCTAAACAACCTGCTCACCATCCCCCAATGGATCGTCACAGTTACAACAACAAAGAAGAGGTTATTACATACATATATCAAACAATCCTACAGAAAAATCAAACCAAAATGCCAAGGTTAACACATATCTAATAACCACTAACCAGTAACATCTCCAAACTCCAGAAACCGCCCGCTGAAGCGATAACCCCTGCCAGCGTCAGACTGTAGATCTTAACGTTGTACCACCTACGATGCCAGACCACATCAATGGACATGAAAAGCCCCTCTCATCGCAACGATAGTTCTCGGAACATTAATGTGCACATCTCCCTCGTGGCGGGGGAGCCACAAGAGGCAAACTCGGAGTGTGGAACCCTCTCCCGGCGGACCACCAATATAAAACCAGTAACCATCATCATCACAACCACAACAATAATCATCATCAACCATATCATCAACCACATCATCAAAAATATCATCAACATCAATTAACAATGTCATCAACATCAATCAACATATAAAGTGCTGAGTAAGGAAACCCTACCTATTAGCAACCCCGCACGCAGCCATCATCCGTCACACACATGCATACAAGACCATTAATCCAACCCTACAAGGAAGTATACGACTCATATCACAACCAGGGACACTAATGTCAATAACAACTATGAGAATGTGTACTTACCGGATTAGACTATTCATCCCCCTAGATACGTCGGATCCCACTTGTCGTCTCGTTCCCACGGTGGTCTACTAGGTGCAAGGCACATAGGGCGATAAGGAGGTAAGGTTGGAAGAAAAGAGAAAGTTAGGTTTAGGTTTTTGGGAGGAGTAAGAATGATTTTGAATTGATAATAATAATAACAATCATTACTAATTTTATCAACAACTAATCCAACACTAATAATTTAAGTCTAAATCCTCACTAATCACTAATAAATAAGAAGATCTAACCAAACTAATAAAATCCCCCAAAACTGAGAAATCGAAGGAAATGAATAGGATAAGGTGCTCACCAACAATTAATGAAGGAATATAGAAGACAATCCAATATTTAAGCTCCACAATCAATGATCAAGAGTGAAGATGATAGAGTAAGTAAATTAAAATGAGTGATTAATATTTGAGAGAGGTTAGAGAGAGATGAATTGAGCAGAGATAAAGTAGGAATGATAGAATGGATTTATCAAAACATAACCCCTTTCACAAGAGACAAATCAGATTTGCGAAAAATAGTTGAACATGCTGAACTCGGTCGAGTGAGACTACTCGACCGACTTCAGAGGCACTAGGTTAAGTGACCCAAAGAGCTTAACCAAAAAAGTTACAGGTATCACCCTACTCGGTCGAGTCAATGACCTACTCAACCGAGTAACTCACCTACTCGGTCGAGTCAACAATCTAATCGACCGAGTAACACCCCAACTCGGTCGAGTTAATCCCAAACTTGAGCGAGTGACCAACTTGCCCGGTCGAGTGACTACTCAAATCGACTGAGTAACCACTAATTTGGCCAAGTAGCAGCCAACTCGACCCTCAACTAAGACTCAAGCACCACATCCTCAAATCGGTCACAAACTCGATCGACCCAAGACTAACGGAAGGCACTGAGTAATACAAAATTATATAATAGAAAGGATTGTTCTCCGAGAGTATTGATGAAGATTGATTTTCAGATAGCATATGAAACCATTAAATGATAATTCTTCAAGGAAATGTCGGAGGTTTTAAATTTTTAGTACATTGTATGTATACTAGGCCAGGATATTTTTAATTCTAACTAATGTGATGAGGAAAATTGAAGGGGTATGTAGAAGTTGCTTATGGCAGGGTGATGCACATGGTCATAATCCTCCTTTAGTTGCTTGGGAGAAAGTGCGTCATACTCAGAATAAGGGTGGACAACTTGGTCTTCTGGATATTAGAAGATGGTAAGGAAATATGTTAGATTTGATAGATTGTGAAATATTGTTTTGAGAATGCTGGTTGTTGTTAGGGGGTAAACTCATGTTGCATATCGGTATAATAAGTATCCACGAATATAATAGTATGAGGCCTTTTGGGAAGGAACTCAAGATTAAATTCGTGAGGGCTTGGCCAAAGCGTAAAATATCGTACTAATATGGACAGTGGACACATGTACAGCATAGGCCCAACATAAGGTATTCATGCTTCCGCACAACAAGTGGTATCAGAGCCCAAGGTTCAACTTAGGATATACACAGAAGAAGCAAGAGGTCAAGACTTGAAGGGTACCTTACACTATAAGGCGTGGAACTCTTATAGCTCAAAGGAGAGCTAATATGTTTGCGAAGGCGACATGGGTCTCACGGCGATGAGACAGGCCATACAAGAGAAAATTTGTGAGCGACCCAACGAGGTGAACTGAGGCTTAATGGGAGGCAACAAAATTGGTCCATGGTAAATCCAAAGGCGGTCGGGGGTGACGCGCTCATGCACTGGATGCGGACCCAGTCAAGGGTATATTCGATGCAGAGGAGTTTGGTACGCAAGTGTAGCACAACTTCCGTGAAGGGGCAGATGGACTCCTATGGAGATACATGGTTTGTCGTTGAAGGGGAGGTTATCAAGACTTGGTGATGCTAATGGTGTCTAGAAATTGGGGTTGTCTGGTGTGAGGAGGTCCTCCTTAGAAAGTCAAAAACTCCGAGTCAAGATGATGGTACTTGGTTTGAGGGGAGGATTGTTAGGATGCAAACGCATGTTCCACATCGGTAGAATAAGTGTCCACAAATACAATATCGTACTATTATGGACCGTGGAAACAAGTACAGCATAGGCCTAACATAAGGTATTCACTCTTTCGCACAACAGTTGTAATTGCTTGTCTTATTGCATTCATCCAACTTAAGAATTTATATAAGCCAAAGAAGCAACTTAAAGATCGCCACTAATAGACTCAATTATGATAATTCATTTGTATCATAAGTTCCATCTTTTAACTCTAGACTATTACTCTTCCTAGTAAAATACATTTAGTGCATCATGCAGAAAAAGTATAAGTTCTAGGTGAAAAGGGTCATGAAGTGTATACAAACGGAGCAAATTATGGAGTGACTATATAGCCAACACTGGTGCAAGCTGGTCTTTGGGGAGAATTTGTAGAGTCAAGACAGAATGATAGCTGGTTACGTTGGAAAGGTTAGAATGGTACTGATGGAGAGTATATTATAGCCAAAGGTTATGATCAGGGGCGGCTAAGGCCGGGTTCAGCATGAGCACAAGAACCGGGCCTCCAACTTTTGAGGGTCTCAGCAACATATATTCAATGATATAAATTGTATCCCTTGTAATATTATCATGAACGGAGTTGGCTCTAGTAGTTAAAGGCTGAGATTTAGGAGATTGGGTTTCAGCCTACCCATGTCCGACCCCCAACTACACCCTCTTACAATTTTGGACTTTGATTTTATTTTTCTTTACTTCACTTTTTTTTTTTTTTTTGCTTTTTTACGTTATATTTATGGTTATGTTTTTTCTTTTCATCCTTCCAAATTTTCTTTGTGCCCTATATAAATTATCTTTTAGAGAGTTATACACGTATACACTACGTACTTATACTCTCGTTACCCATTTTTAAATAATTACGAGTTAAAAAACATAAAATTTGCTTATTTAACGTTAAAAAAGTGATGACCAGGCATTGTTTTAAATTAATATGTATTTGCGATATGAGTTTAAAAATTTTAGACACAATAGATAATATCTTAATAGGGTGGATATATATAAGGACACATATTTTGCGTATTGGACATTGAACGGTAAAATCACTATTCATCAATGTAAGTATTATCGCTAAAGACGACTATAAAACAACAGGTATAATAACAAAATAATTTTATGGACCACACTCGACTTTCTAGCACCCCTCCCAAAAGTGTCAGACGCCCCTGGTTATGATGGGTAAGGAGATGATAGTCCTTATGTGAACATCGGAACAAACTAGGAATTCCAAAGTTCTCCTTCCTATTCTAAATCAGCTTGTCTTACAGAAGATGAGCACTATCCGTCACAAGCTGAACACAGATAGCGCCCCTCTCACAATCTACAAGTGGGAGGGCAAGTGGGGAGATTCATTTGCCATCTACTTGCCCTCACACTTGCATATTGTAAGAGGGGCACTATTCGTCTTTAGCTTGTGACAGATAGTGTCAATCTTTAATGAGAATTTGTGATTCTAAATAAGTTTCACTCTTTTTTTTTTCCATTTATTGACAATACTTTCTCTTTTTCCGTAAATTTTTATACTTATTATAATCAATTAATCACCTCACCCCACAACAATACCTCAAATAGTCATAGTTAATCTTATTTTAATCACTTCACTCACAACAATACTTATTTTAATTAACTAACCTCATAATAATACATTCCCTCTCTCCGATCAACTCACCCCACCACAATATTTTACATTATTTAATTAACCATCCTTAAGACATCCATAAATTGGAAAAGTTATCAAGAATAGGAGGGGTATATATTTATTTGGTAACAAAGATTACTGACATTGTGATGCTCCTACAGAAGATCATGGCCACTTATATTTTTAGTGTCCTTATAGCTTGAAATGCTTGGAACTGATTAATGGGTGTTGCGGAGTTGAATTGGCATGCCTAACAATGACTTTGTTACTTGCTGGCAGGAAGAGGATTTTGGAAACAAAGAAAAGCGGAGGTGATTTATGGTAAGATCAAGGAGGAAATTCGTATAAGGGTGAGGATGGTGTACAAGTACTCGTTTCAGTTCTTTCTAGTCGCTCATTTCTTCCCTTTTTTTTATTGGGTAAGTCTAGAGCTGGCAAAAGGTGACCCGACCCGAAGAACCGACCTGACTTATCCGAAAACCGAACTGATAGAACCCGTAAATTTGCTGAACTGAAACCGACCTGAACCGACCCGAAGGTTAACCGATAAACCGATAAAACCTGAAATGATATGACCCGAACCGACTTGCGACTCGACCCGACCCGACCCGAAACCCGATTCACCCACAAACCCGACCTGACCCAACCGAACTGAACCGACATGTAACCCGTTTTAACCCGATTAAACTCAACCCGACTCATAGCCAAATAATCTTTTTTGAGAATCTAAATTCCTTTATAATTTGTTTTTTTAGTCAATAAATTTGATATAAAAAAATATCGCTCATTTTATTTTTCAAAACAAAATGTAATCTTAAAATAAATAGTCAGTTGTAAATTTAGTACGCTATATTTGTTGGAGCTAGTTAGACCTGGCAAACGGGTCAACCGGATCGGGTTCGGGTCGGGCCAGTTCGGGTCGGGTCAGATCGGGTCTCTCGTTGATGTCGGGTTAATTCGGGTCGCGTCGGGTTATTTCGGGTTTCGGGTTTCGGGTTTGTTTCGGGTTTGTTGTCGGGTCTGTTTCGGGTCAACCGGGTTGGGTTATCTCGGGTCGGGTCATTTTCGGGTCAAAGAATAAGATACAAAGGGCCATTTTAAGTCTTTTTGGTTCAATTAAAGCTATATTTTGTCGGGTCATTTTCGGGTTGAGTGATTTTGAATCGGGTTATTTTCGGGTCGGGTCAGTTACGGGTCAAGAAAGATCGGGTCATATTTGGGTCGGGTCGGGTCCAATCGGGTTTCGGGTCAAATTCGGGTGTTGTAGTTCGGGTTAATTTTGGGTCACGGGTCGGGTCATTCGGGTCGGGTCAATCGGGTCGGGTTGCTTTTGCCAGGTCTAGAGCTAGTGTCCTCCACAGTTAGTGCAATAACATAAATAAATCTCTGTAGGTTCACAGGGTATACTTTGTATAATAATCAGTTGATTAACGTTTATCAATAACGGTTGGCTTGCTAGATAAGTTTGACGTTATTGTCATACAGATGGCGGTTATCAACTGGTCCCTAAAAGTCACACCTATAGGATGTGTTTGAGAGATGTGATTATTTGAGAAAATAATCATATTGATGCCCTATTATATGACTAAAAGGTTAGTCAGTGTATTTGACTAAAAGGTTAGTCAATGTGATGATGAGACGATTATTTAATAACGATTAAATAATATTAGCTGAGACGAATTAGCTGTAATTCGTAAATTGAATATAAAATGTTATATTTAATTGTAGTATATAATGTAAGCTAATTAAACATAAACCGTTATAATTA
The DNA here is from genome assembly GCA_022085475.1 of Heliosperma pusillum. Classification (NCBI taxonomy): domain Eukaryota; kingdom Viridiplantae; phylum Streptophyta; class Magnoliopsida; order Caryophyllales; family Caryophyllaceae; genus Heliosperma; species Heliosperma pusillum. Next base: position 31,039 of record JAIUZE010050615.1, read on the forward strand.
ATTGACCAATTATAAATATACGGATATTTATAACTAATGATGTATTATAGTGATGTCGGTCCATGACAATTATAATATATTACATTATATTGGAAGCTAAGATAACCGAAACAAAGGTGTCCAGATACACTCTGTGTTTCGGTCAATGGGTAGTTATTTTGAGGAGACAAAATCTCCTCATATAAACCCTAAGGTGCCGTGAGATAGGGATAGAAGGCAGAGAAATTAATTTTTGAATTCGAACCCTAATTCATTCTCACAGTGTGCCTCTATCAAAACATCTCACAAAGAAAAAGTTAACAGTAACTTTTCACAAAACACAAAACCTCCTTCTCAACAGTGAGATCGTGCAAGAGGTTCTCTTTCTAGCAAAAGAAAAGGGTATTTCTCGGAGCATCTTGGGTGCAACGATTAGGAGGATATCTACCTTGATATCTCTGTTCTTTACGCCTATTGCTAGGACCGGAGGTTGATTTCTAAATCTCTATTCTTTTCTTGTTTTCGTTTATGACTCGCATAATCAAGTTATTGCTTTTTCGTTATAATCCTATAATATTTGTATTGGGGAATACCAATTTCCCACAAGTGGTATCAGAGCATAGGCCACGAAATTGTTTTAATTTGATTTCATAAACCGAAACAGTTTTTTCCGCTGTGTGTTTGTCTTGATCGAGGACTTGAGTGTCTCGATCGAGAAGTTTTTGAGAATTTTTGTCTCGATCGAGTTCTTGTGTGTCTCGATCGAGAAGTTTTGTTTTCTCAAATTTTAGGTCGATCGAGTAGGTTGTTCGCTCGATCGAGAACTTGAGTGTCTCGATCGAGGTCCATGTTTGTCGACTAGGAAGAATTAGTCGATCGAGTAAACAGTATACTCGATCGACACGTTTTCTTTTCGATCGAGAGACTTAATGGTTTAATTTCTTCTCGATCGAGCGCCTTACAGAATCGTATTTCCTTTCGTATTCGTTTTCATTTAGATTTATTTTGTTATTTTTAATCTGTTAAAATAACATACAATAGATTTGTAGATGTTTTAATTTAATAAAGATTAGATTAAAATGAAAATGGATATGATGTTGAATGAGTTTATCATTTGAAAGGATATTAATTTTTCCCTATTTTGTCGATAATGACCATTTTGCCGAAACAAAATTTCTGCCGAATTTTTTTTTTTTTTTTTTTGTTTTTGCAGTGTACAAGTTTTTTTTGGGCCAATAATTGTACATCATTCGGATTGTGTATAATTAATGTGAATCGGTTCACATATGCTAAATATCTTACATTTTAAAGCAGTTTGAAATGTTTAGGATAGTTCATTTTATCAGTAAAATGAATCGAGATTGTAATTAATGTGGGTAATTACAGAATCACCACATAATTATAATCTATGTTAAAAGGGTGGTTTGGATAATAAAACATCGTAATAAATATATTATGTCTTGCATGTTTTATTTTAGTTGGTGCTTTTATAATATGTTTTGGATTGTTTGAATGAATCTTTAACGTATTTATACAATCAGTTGTAACTTAGTGTGGCCTTAGTAGATTGTGTTACCGTAATGTTGGTAACATAGTCTTAAATGTATTTTGAGATCTCGAATCTCCATTATTTTTAGTTTTGGGTTTTGAAATTAGCATGTAATAAATAGGATCACAATGTAATTTTATTTGTTGTAATTTCAAAGAAGACTAAAGATGGAGATTGGAGCTCACTCCCGCTACATGGACCAAGAAGGGTGATCAAGTCAAGCTTCGAGGGTCCAAGCAGTTGGATTCCAAGTTGTATTTCATTCTTTTTGGTACGATAGGCCACACTAGGACATGTTTTTCCTTTACGTTTTTCATTCTCGTTTACTTTCCATCGCATGATAGATATAATTGCATCATATTCCGCCTAAACCAAACCACCTAAACCAAAATGCATGAAAATGATTCATATAGATTGAATATTTTTAATCATGGACATACAGATGTCACTCGATTTTAGGGCCATCACCTTAGTTAAATCATTCTCGAGTTGCTAGACATTCGTTCACTTAAAATGAATTTAAGTTAAGATGATGGGACCTTCCCCTATAAATAAACTTGAGACTAGTCTTTATAGGGAAAACTACTATGAGCCCCTTCTTCGTCGGAAGTCATAATATGACCCATTCTACGTTGGGTAAGTAGTGAGTGTTGACCTATTTTATCTCAACATTATAGTACGAGTAATATCTCGTGATTATGATGGACTATAGATAAAATTTACAGAAATTTATCGACCAGGAATTCTAAAAGTAGAATTAGCAAAGAGGTTGGCTTATCAATTTACAGAAATTGAGTCTTGGGATCATTTATATAATTCTTGAGGGAGGTCAATTGTATAAATGCACGAGTCATCGCATTAAACAGTTTTTTCATTAGACTCAAAATTAAAACGATGAAACTTATCATATTTATTTTCTGTTCACAGTTTTTGAATCCGTTATATACAAATATAACTGCTAAATAACAAAATGGCTGGCCATACTGATGACCCAATGCCAAGTGCCACGCTCGGACGTGAGTCCTGGCTTAAGATGTTCATGGACACTATGAATCAGTCAACGCGACTGAAGAATAACGGGTCCAACTTTGCGGACGGGGAGGCGGCATTACGGAATGCTGCCATTGCTGACGGTAAGCTCAAGTACTTGACTGAGCCACTACCGCCAAACCCAGGCCCCAATGCAGGAGCAAATGAATCACTTGCTTATATTGATTTCGTAATGGAGGCGGGTGCGATAAAGAACGTACTCATCTTTTCAATGAAATCAAATTTGCAAAGGCGATTCATTGCCCATGGTGCGAACAAGATTTTCACCACGCTCTCTAACGAGTTCTCGAAAGCACCGAGGATCGTTAGCTATGAGCATACATGTCGCTTCTTTGAAGCGAAACTCCAGAAGGGCCAAGAAGTTAGCCCACACATTCTTGACATGATTGAGAATGTCGAGAAACTGGAGGCACTTGGTTGCAAAATCGATGAGAAGATCGTCATAGACCGCGTTCTTCATTCACTTCATGATGGTTTTGCCCTTTTCAGGGCAAATTACTATATGAATGATATGAAGAAGAGTCTTCATCAGCTCCACTCACTCATTGTACAGACAGAGAGTGATCTGAAATTGAGTGGGAGTCTGAAACAGGACGTTCTCATGATTGCCAACAAGGGCAAAGGTAAGGGCAAGGCTAAGGCCAACCTAGCTGTAAGGAAGCCGAAATTCAAAAAGCCAGGGCAAGGCAAGAGTGGGCCTGGTGAGACTAGCGGTAGCTCACAAGGCAAGACAAAGAGCGATGAAGGTAACGTGGAGTGCCACCATTGCCACAAGCTTGGGCATTGGAGGAGGAACTGCCTCGTGTACCGTGAGGACATAAAAGCAGGCCGTGTCTCTCCTGTTGGTATGTCTTCCTCTTTTATTCATATGATTGAGATTAACCATGCAAGTTTCGGAACTTGGGTATTAGATTCTGGTTGTGGTTCTCATATGTGCAATCATTTGCAGGGCCTAAGAAACATCACAACTCTCGCAAGGGGTGATGTGGGCCTGCGAGTGGGGAATGGAGAAAGAGTAGCTGCCGTTTCAGTGGGAACATATGTAATCCAACTCCCGAGTGGATTTGAGTTATTTCTGAATAACTGTTACTATGTACCCAGTTTATCTAAAAACATTATTTCAGTTTCCGTACTTGATAAGGACGGTTTTTCGTTTGTAATAAAGGATAATAGCTGTATTTTCTCTTTAAACGAAATAATTTATGGTAAAGCAGTTTCCATGAATGGGATTTATGTTTTAGATCAAACCACAGATATAATGCATGTGAGTAGTAAGAAAGCAAAGGTTGGTGACAAATATGGCATTGCCGTATGGGACACATAAATGAAAAACGCGTGAAGAAGCTCATTGACAATGGGACTATCTCCCCATTTGACTATGAATCTTTTGGCACGTGTGAATCATGTCTCATAGGCAAAATGACTCGAATTTC
>JAIUZE010050639.1:751-43654 GCA_022085475.1 Heliosperma pusillum
GTCCTACCGGAGGAAATTAGTCCACATATACGAAATGTGATCGTGTATGCGTTCAGGGAAATGGTTATCTCGTGGATGCCTTTTAATCATACTTGCCATGTACACGGTGCTAGTGCGTTTCATTTACCGTGAGAGATGTCGTCTTTGTGTCGTCGTTCTTGAATGCGTGATTTCATGACTTATCATTCATGGTCATTGCATGATTGGGCATCGTCTATGTATTGGTACGTTTGAATGGATGATAATATGATGGATTTTATTGTGATCATCGCATGACTTGGCATGGTTGTTTGTCGAGTCTCAATCTTATCAAACTTATACCGCTAACGGTGAGATGTAAGCCCTAGTGAGCGTATTCGGTTGCCTAAGAGTGTCTTCCCCGAGTCTTTGTATAACATGATGGATTCGGATTTGTATTCCATATGCTCTTATCATTAAATATCGAATTGTCTATCTATTCTTATCGTAATTCACATGTATATCTATATATGCATGCTTCTACTTTTGTATTTCCTTCTATGTACGTTTAATGTGATATGGCTGGGAGAACCCGGAGTTACTCCCCACTGATTGTGGCGTTCATGTTTTTCATGAATGAACAGGTTGCTTGCATGGATGGCTTTTTGCTTGATATTTTGGGTTCGGGTGTGAGCTAGCGGGCGTTGTCCTTGGAAGTTCCACCTCTAGACGATTTTAGCTAGTTTTCTAAACACTTTTACTTTGTTAACATTTTGGAGAGACTTCGTCTCTTGATGTAGTATATTCCGTACTACATTTGGGTATGAAAAATGAAGGCAATTGCATCATTTGGGATATCATTTGGGAAGTAGATGTCTCTAATTGGTGGATTCTAAAAGAGACTTTGCTTTAGGATAATTGAGTTGGTACCCAAAGTTTGAGGAGTTTTGTCATAAATGAAAATCGATTCATTTTGAGTTTTAGATGATCTAGAGGAATTGAATGGTTGTCTGATTGCCAAGTGATTGGCCATTTGTGGTTTGGAATTTGTAATTTTCTTGTATTCTTAAGGAATCATAGTTTGGGATTGAGAAATGTTCGTTGCAAGCTTTGGATAGTAAGTGCTCGGTTGTTATGGAATATAGAGTTAGAATGGTGAACTCATTTATCTTGAGGATTATAATCACCATAGTTTGCTAATGTGACAATTTATATTTGAGGCTTCGAGCGTAGTAATGATCGCATTAAGGATGTTATGGCTTATTAAAGAATCCTTATAACCGATAATGGATTGTGGATTTTCCCTTGTCGTGAGACTTTGGATGAGGCTAGTTGAATCTTAGATAATTATGTTTGTTGCTTTGATTGTGTTTTGACTTTCGAGGATGAGAAAGTTCTTTGTAAATTTAGGATAATGAATTTTGGAATAAATTGGATCAGAGGATTTTATGGTAAGGACCGTTCACTTTGTGGTTGTTAGTAGATATGGTTCCCTAAGATGAGATTTCTTTGGTTAGTGGTCTCAGATAGAGTATGATAAATCTAAGGATTTTATAGTACGTTAAAGGACCTCTCCTACAGATTACAATCTATGGACCCTAGTCGATGCTAACTAGGTTTGAATGGTTATGATTGATGACTTGAGGTCTCGTGGTTATGAAGAATTTTAGTAGAAATCAAATGATTGAAAATGTTGAGGTGTAACTTGGGTAAATTACATCCTCTTCAGGATTAGAGTATCAGTAGAGTTAGTACTATCGAATTCTTGTAGATCTTCGTGCCGATTTCATCGTGATCTTCCTGTCCCTATGAGTTCGATTTGTTTCGTTTTTGCGTGTTTTGTATTGATATGCGAGATTTATGTCGTTCTAAGTCCGCTATCAAACAATATTTATAAGTCCAAACTAAAACTAACTAGGGCAGCTAGTGATAAGTCCAGGTCGATCACAGGGAGGCGTGATGTATCTAATTAGTTTAGGTCGATATTCAATTCTGCTAAGGTGACAGGTTTAACAGGTTGAGAGGTGAGTTTAGAAGGTACGAAATTGAAAGCAGTGAATAAATGAAAACAAATATAAAACGAAGTAAATTTATGAAAATCAGATGAAACGAAGACTAGGGCAGAACGGGTTCACTATGGTGTCAAAGGGATAGGTCGAGCCAAGGTCTAAACAGTCTAAAGGGTGAGAAAGTTGCTTGTTCGGCCTCCTAACCACCCCTAGCGACTCTGATAACTGGTTCGGTCTCACAGAAATCACTATCCTATATGTCTACCGATCGGTATAAGGTTATGCCGATTGGTGTCAGGTCTATCTTCCCAATCACTTGGTCAGTCTCAGGGGAAATACACTAAACAAATGATAACCTAGCGTCCTAGGTCAGTCAAACGACAATTAAATCAACCATAGGTTCAGATGCATAAACGGTTTAATTGGAACCCCCAAATCCCGGATCCACAATAGTTCACCCTAGCCCTAGCATGCAGATTAGCTACTCATAGGTGAAATAGATCTAAGCATATGAACTACTGTATTAGCATAAGACATCATAGCAAAGCGATGTGGAAACAATGAACGAACGAAATAACTAAATGAGAAAATGACAGAAAACGAAATAAAACCGAATCAGAACCTGAATTAGGGCAAAAACAAGGAAAACGCCGATCGGTATCAAGCTATGCCGATCGGTGTTGTGTTGTAAATGAACGAAAACTTCAAACTAATCGACTAAAATGTAAAACAATAATCTAAAATGGTGTTTTTAGAGCGGAAACTCGATCCGTGACAAGGGATCTTGCGTCTAGGGAGAGATACCCTCTTGAGATCCGCTCCTCTCCCACTTATAACCCTCCTTTAGGTCTAGGGTTAGGTTTTCTCTGATTTGGGCCCGATCTCGCGTCCTAGTGGCTTGGGCTTCAGAAAGCTTCAGTCCCGTTGCTCAATAGCTTGCCCAGTAGATTAGAGAGGTAGAAAACGAAAGTGGGCTGTCATGGCCGATCGGTGTCCTGGCCCACCGATCGGAGTGGGCTTCAAGAAGTGTGTAAGATCGGTGTCCTAGCCCACCGATCGGTGAATGGGTCTTGACGATAGGTGTGGGCTTAAGTTGTCCTCTATAGGTCTTCATTTGATAGTTCAAGGTAGATGTGGGCTCCCACCGATAGGTGGGCTTGTATGAAGTGTCCACAAGGCTTAGGAAGAAGTGGAAAGGGCCCCCAGGATGTCTCTGCCGATCGGTGGTAGGCATTGCCGATCGGTGGTAGGCATTGCCGATCAGTGGTAGGCATTGCCGATCGGTGGTAGGCATTGCCGATCGGTTGCACTGTTAAATTCCTGCACCGCGCACTGAACTTAAAACGTCCGCCATTTCTTCGTTACTTGGCGGATTTTGGCGTTCTTGGTCTCATTCCGAAGCTAAGAAAGAGATCTATCTTATCCATTTTGAATCGCCTCAATCACATATCTAGAACTCAATCTATTTCCCTTCAAACTATCCAAAATGCATCCAAAAGCACCCCGAGAAGTCCTAAACCTGCAATTGAGGAACAAAACATACCAAAGTAGCATAGGCGAGGGATATGACATGAAATCGGCTCAAATGAGCTATAGGTAAGACGGAAATGGGGGCGAATAAGTGTGTAAATGTGCATATAAAATATGCACATCAAACTCCCCCAAACCAAACCTTTACTTGTCCTCAAGTAAACATAAACCAAAGCACACTTAATGACCACGGTAAGAGATAACGACTCTGGACACTCCTGCTTTCTGTTCATCCAAACTATGGCTTTCACAAATAGATAAGAACAAGTGCACAAGAGTCGACCTTCAAAACAGGTCTTATACATGCCTAAATTTCAATGTTCTTCATGAATAACGCAAGACCTTGCAAACGAGCTCAAAAGTAGAGACTCAACAAGCACACTCAATAACATGATCCAAGTTCGTAAATAATACTCGTAGTACTAAAAGTTCTCAAGGTATGCTGGGCACAAGGTTGTAATGGGGCTATGTTCAATAGGTGAAAGATGGGTGCGTGCTAACGCGTATGGGAGTGTGGGGCTCAAAAAAACTGGTGGTTGCGCTACCACTAATGAAAAGACCCAGACGACCATAACATTAACCAATACCGATCATAGGCAAAAAAATCGAATCTCTTGACATTATCATAACTTCGGTAATTGCACTTCACACAATAGGAATTCACATTTACGTATTGATAGCACCATTTTGGAACTGCTACCTTCACAATAGATCTCAGTACTTCACTTTATTGTTTGGAAACTCAACTTTCGATCACTATTCTTGCTGTATAACTTGCTATGAAGCTGAATTATTCTCCAGACATTCATATAACACTGAAACAGGCCAAAAACAGGGGCTTGCCGATCGTCATACACCTTCACCGATCGGTGTACTAGGCCACACCGATAGGTATCAGCTCAAAAACTTCAAAAATCAGGCCCTTTTCTTCATTTGACACGTTTTCGTGACATAACTCTCCTATACGCAACCATTACAGTCTGGGTAGGATGTTTTTACGATGTAGTTCATAATTTGTAAGGTTGTAACCAAGGTAGTCAATATAGTCTTGTGAAACGTGGTCAATAAAGAGTGGATCCTACATCTAAAGGGACGAATCAAGGCAATTTGGCTTAGTGGAGTTCAAATTTAAGTGAATGCCCGGTCCGCGGACCTAGGGTGCATACCTTCGGAAACTACAACGAGTCAATATTCACACTTATGAATCAAGCACGAGCATACAGGTTAAGAATTACAGTACGTCATTGAGAAGCATTTCGATACAAAGTAGATTCACATCAAACAAGTCAATTTAGACATGTTAGACTCGTTAATCCAATCTAATCTCAATATGTCGTATCATATAAGTTAGGCCACAGTTGAGATGAATTAAGCTAAGTGTATATATCTTCATCGTCGTTTTGCACATCTCGAACCATTACACACACACACAAGCAGTTCTTAAAATTTTTATTTTCACGTATGAACATGCAACTGCTTATAGTACATATGAATGAAGCACATATGAAGCACACAACCAAAACCCTCCCCCAAACCAAACTCGTCATTGTCCTCAATTGACGAAAATCGGTGCAAAGGTGGTTAAAGGAGAATGGGGAATGCAGGTGAGAGTGAAAGTGGAGAGGGTAGACTTACAGAATGAGTGAGAGTTCCCCCAAACCGGTTCAAAGCAAGGCGGTGAATGGTGAACAGGTCCTCACCATCCCGAGCTATCATCAGCTAGACGGCTCCGTCATTACCTGTAGCATTACAAAACAGGAGGAAAAATGTCTCTCTCGCTCTCATCTCACAAATGTCTTAAAATGTCTCAAAACGAAAGCAAAAATTGTCTAACTATTACAACTGAAATAAGATTGTTCCAAAAACGAAAAGCAAATAACAACGGGTTGCCTCCCGGAAGCGCTGGTTTCAGTTAGGTCCCGCACGACCTTGTTTAGCTTCGGATCAAGTGTAGGGAATGTCATCAGCACATGCCTCTCTTGGCCTCCAAACAGCACGAGCATCCACAGGAGAATGGTTGGCCCATAGTACACTCGGCAGACCGGCAAGGGGCGAATCTCCGTGCCCGGTTGATCTCGGATGGCCACGCCAATCACGTGAGTCATAAATTTCTGCATCCAAGGGTTGAAAAGTCTCCAAGGTGTCTCCAAAGATGTGAGACGGAGATATAACATTAACAGAACAGGCAGAACTCATAGCATCAACACTAGCAGGAGACAGGGGAAGGTCAGAACTAACAATCTGGGGCAGGGGATGATCATGGAGCTCTGTGGGGGGTGGATGCCGATCGGCAAGGGTGTGAGGCCGATCGGTGGGTACTGCAGACTGACAGGTGAGGTCTCCAAACTGGTAGGTGGGGTCCTTTAATGGCCGGTTCTGGTCTCTAATGATCGAATTGGTCTTTACAACTAAGGGAGAGCGGGGTGTATCATAAGGTTTAAACACTAGAAGTTCACCCCCACCTTAAAAGTCAAGGTCCTCTTAGCAACATCAATTATAGCACCTGTAGTGTGTAGAAAAGGTCTCCCTAAGATGATAGGGATGTCGGCATTTTCAGGTATGTCTAACACTACGAAATCGACCGGTATGTAAAACCCACCAATCTTAACCGGGACATCCTCAAGTAAACCCAAAGGTCGTGAAGTGGTCCTATCCGCCATTTGGACTGTCATATTCGAGCTCTTGAATTGGGTCAAGCCTATCTTCATAGCTAAGGATAAGGGTAGGACCCTAACACTAGCTCCTAGGTCACATAAGGCATTATCTATATTAAGGGCGCCTATGGTACATGGGATGCTGAAACTACCGGGGTCACCTAGTTTAGGTGGAGAGTCACTTTGTCGAGGTGCACTAATGTAACAACCCAAAAAGTACCCAATTTTTCTAGTAAAAAAATATTTACTAACACTTTTCAGTAGAATTTAAATTTTTAAAATAGGAATTTTTGTTCCGAGTCTTATTTTGAAATTCCGCGTTCGTATTTGGAATTTCTGAGAGATTTCATGAAAAGACCGTTTTTAGTCATCTTTGACTTTTCTTGACTTTTAAGTCGTCTTTGACTTTTCTTGACTTTTTAAAAGTCGTCATTGACTTTTCTTGACTTTTAAGTCGTCATAAACTTTTCTGGACTTTTAAGTCATTCTTTGACTTTTCTCGACTTTTCAGTCAACTTTGACTTCCGTTGACTTTTTCCCGACTCGCTCATAAGTTTGAAGACCGAAATTTTATTTAAAAAAATAATATTTTTGATTTATTTTTATTTAGATTTATTAAGATTTATCATAATTTAATATAATTATTTTGAATTTATTCGGAATTTAAAGAATAACTTTTACGGTTTTAACCGAACGTCATTTAACTATTCCCGACTCATCGCAAATCCCGTAACAAATTCAAAACTCGACTTTGGCATGAGTCACACGCGCGTGTCATCTTTTTCCACTCACCATAAGATATTTTAATTGTTTTGAATAAGCTAATAATAATATCTAGATATTTATCAACTTTATCGATCAGTTAACGAAAATTACGCAAATCGATCAAAATCAGACCCGACAAGCACCTATCCCACACGGCACTCCCTCCTCTCTTAGGTCTTGATATTTTCATTATTTTTCATTACAATATCATAATATCTTGATATTTAGTTTAATTAACTTTATCGTTAATTATATTTAATCGTTTACCGTAAAATAATTATGAAACGCGAGTCAATTACGTAACAACAATTTCAAAACCCGACATCCTTTTCTCTCTATATGTACACGGCACCCACACCACTCTCCACTCACTAACAACTTTTCATTTTTCAACAAATCAAATAAAGATCAAAATATCACTTTCTTTAATCGTTCTTCAATTGTTCTTCGTGTTCTTCAATTGTTCATCATCGTTCTTGAGCAAAACCTTCATAAAATCTTCATTTCTTAATTAAATCCGTCCTAACTTATATTTCTAGACTCTCCTCTTCGCTCCCCATCTTCACGTACGGTTTTATTTCAATTCCGACAAAATCGTTTTCAACACTTTAATTATGGAAAATCATATTTTTCATTCTAATAATGTTTTCCTTGTTATTTCTTATAGGGGAAGATTTTAAGGACGAGTTGGGAGACTCGTATATTTTGGGTGAAGATTAGTAGAAGGGTTCTTATTATATATATACTTCTTATTATTTTGGTGCTAATTGTTTTGCTAGCTAAGGTAACAATTCCGTTTTACTCGACGAATAAATGTCACATAGCCTTTAGTTTTTGGTTCATGTTATGGTTAATTATGATTTTAGTTAGTAACATAGCCTTTAGTTTTGTTTCTTTTGATTTTGGTTCATCTTTGTTTTTGGTTCATGTTTTTATGATTTGTGGATTTTTAGTAGTAATATGATAAGGAGTTGTTTTTATCATGTTGTATGAATTTTGATGATTTTCCATAAGTTATGATTTTTATGTTGTCTAGGAAATTTTTAATATGTTTAGTATTCTTGATGAATTTTGATTATTATTCATAATAATGATTTTTGTATGATGATGGTTAGATTGGTTGTTAAAATAGTTGTTTGATGATTAAAACATGTTGGAAATATTTTGGTAGATGTTGTTGTTGGGAACCGTGTAGGGGCAGCCAAACCGGACCAAACCAGACCGGTCCAGGCCGGTTCAGACCCGGTCTGGGTTGGTCCATGGTGGGTCCGGGTTTTGGTCTTTGGGTTGTGTCGATGTTTGATTGTTTAATTGTTGTTTGGACGGGTTTTAATTATGTTAAGCATGCGGGAAAATATTAGAAATCGGTTTTAGAAAAATTAAATCAAAACAGCCCATTTTTGTCAAAACAGGCCGTGGGGCCCATCCAGGCCCATGTGGGGTCCGGCCCAACTCAGCCCGTGGGTCCCACTTTGGGACTTGTGACGGTTTTTGAGTTATCGTCATTTTTATCGTGTTTTGTAATATGTAGCAAGTGGGAAATGTTAATAAGTAAAATATTTAATTAAAAAGGTTTTTCATAAATTATTATTTCTCACATGTTAGAAATTATAAGACGAGGTCGTAGTTTAATTGGTTATCATTTAAGTCAAGCGGGTTTTTGGGTATAATATGAAAATTCACATGTTAGAAGTAGTAATAAAATAACATGTAATGAATATGTTGATTTTATGTCTATGTGATAAAGACTCTGCTTCTAGCCGGTTTGATCCAACGGGTTTGGTCAAACTAAGATCTAGTCAGCCCCGATTTGACTGATGACCCGTCGCGGGACTCGGGTCGGGGATTTGTCTTCAAGTAAGGTCGTATTTGATTATGAATTAGCCTTAGTAGATATGAGGCGATATGATATTTGATTATTATTGATATGCAATTAGTCACATGATAGGATGTTTTCCCGTGACTGTTTTTATTATATGGTTGGTGTCGTGTTGACTAAGTACCCATAGAGAATTATGAGTATATGGCGTCTTGACCATTCTAATTCTAAATGAGTATCTTGGACCATGACATTGATAGGCCCGTACTATCTTTAACGAGAATATGGAGTTCACTGCTTGATAGCTTTTGTGTCCCTGGCCTGGGCCTTTTGATACCAAGTCGGGGGCATGGCATCCTAAGAGTTCCGCTTTGGGAAGGGAGCCAGCTTAAGTACTAGCCATCTCTGCTTAGGGGGTCGCCTAGTAGAGTTTCTCATAGACGGTTATGTCATGGGACGGGGAATGGAATAGCTGTTGTCGCTAGGTCTGAGCAGTCTAGGACTAGGATGTTTTCCTACCTTGTGGTATAGCCTCGAGTTACAATCGACTATGGGCCGTGCTAGGAACTTATGCCTGTTTATAGAAGTATTGGTCTTTCATGTTTGTATGATTCTATGAATCTTAGAAGGTGAGATGCAAGCCGGCTAAGGTTGATAGAGTTTGGATTACCGGTTGTTAACTGATTCACATGATTACGTGTTGATTAGGGTTTGAGGGTATCACGGCCATGTTTCTGAGAGGAACCTCTGAGCTAGCATACCAGCTTCCCTACCTCGAGTTATAGTTTATTATCGGTCTCACATGATAGCTGTCACATGCTAGGTTATTTGTTAGTTATCTGTTTCATAACATGAAAAGCATATCATATATGTTTAAGTTTTGTATTTCCCATATACATTGCTTTTATGTTATTTATGTTTCATTAAACTCGACATTTCGTGGCTGGGAGAACTCGGAGTTACTCCCCACTGACTGTGGCTTCCGTGTTTATATTTAATGCGGTCGAACAGGTGGTGTTGCATATTTGGGGTACATGGACGAGCTAGCGAGCGAAGTATTTACCTTGGACCTATATTCGGTTCATAGTTGTATATTATTGTATACACTTTTATTTCCGTATTTATACGGGAGATATGTCTCCCGTCTGGTATATTTCTTTTGTAGAATATTATTTCGGTTTGTAATGACCATTTGGATTTACAGAACCTTTCATATGTATTTAAATTATTTTTTTTCTTTCCTCAAATTTGAGGGTGTCACAAGAGCAGCTTGATGATATGATTGAAAAGGGTTTCATTCGACCAAGTGCCTCGCCTTGGGGTGCTCCCGTTCTCTTTGTGAAGAAGAAGGATGGTTCTATGAGGCTTTGTATTGATTTCCGTGAGTTGAACCGAATTACAATCAAGAATAGGTATCCGTTGCCAAGAATTGAAGATTTGTTCGATCAACTAAAGGGTGCTTCTACGTTTTCCAAGATTGATTTGAGATCCGGTTATCACCAAATTCCCGTTTGTGATGTCGATATATACCGAAGACCGCTTTTAGTACAAGGTATGGTCACTTTGAGTTCAAGGTGATGCCATTTGGATTGACTAATGCTCCCGCTATTTTTATGGATCAAATGAACCGCACATTTAGTGAGTACCTTGACAAGTGTGTGGTGGTGTTCATTGACGATATCCTTATTTTCTCCAAGACCGAAGAAGAGCATGCTATTTATCTAAGGACTATTTTGAGTGTCCTTCGTCGATAAAAGTGGTTTGCCAAATTCTCCAAGTGTGAATTTTGGTTACCTAAGGTGTCCTTTCTTGGGCATGTAATTTCTAAAGAAGGCGTAATGGTGGATCCTTCTAAAATTGAGGCCGTTATTGATTGGAAGAGTCTGACCGATGTTAGAGAAGCTCGAAGTTTTCTTGGTTTAGCTGGTTATTACCGTAGGTTTGTCAAGGATCTATCAAAGCTTGCTAGACCGATGACTCAATTGTTGAAGAAGGAAACCAAGTTCCTATGGAATGAAGATTGTGAAGCCACTTTTCAAGAATTAAAGAAAAGGTTGACTACCGCTCTGGTGTTGACTTTACCTGAAGATGGTGTAGACTTTGATGTCTATTGTGATGCTTCCAAGATGGGATTGGGTTGTGTACTTATGCAAAGTAGGAAAGTGGTGGCTTATGCTTCTAGACAGTTGAGAGTTCATGAATTGAACTATCCTACTCATGATTTGGAATTGGCCGCCCTGGTTCATGCTTTGAAAGTGTGGCGACACTATCTTATTGGTGTTCATTGTCGTATATTCACCGATCACAAAAGTTTGAAGTACATATTTACTTAGAAGGAGTTGAATATGAGACAAAGAAGATGGTTGGAATTGGTGAATGGTTATGATTTTGAGTTGTTATACCATGAAGGGAAGGCTAATGTTGTTGCCGATGCTCTTAGTAGGAAATCTTCTCATGCATTGAATGCTATGCGGGTATTACCTGATGATCTTTGTGCCGAGTTTCGAAAGTTGAAGTTGGAATTCGTGGAGCGTGGATTCTATTATGTTGGTGTTATGACTGCCGAACCTGTTTTACTCTTCGAGATCCGCGAAAGCCAAGTTGATGATCTTACCTACAAGTCTATTCAAGCCAAACTTCTAGAAGGAAAAGCTAAAGATTTCAAGTTTGATGATAAAGGTGTTCTTCGATTCCATGGCCGTTTGTTTGTGCCTAATGCTCTTGATTTGAGAAAGCGAGTTCTTGATGAAGCTCACCTTTCCCCTTATTCCATTCATCCCGGAGGTGATAAGATGTATAAATATTTGAAGCTACAATTTTGGTGGCCGAATTTGAAAGGCGATGTTGTGTCATATGTTGGAAGATGTCTTACTTGCCAACAAGTGAAAATTGAACACAAGAGGCCCGGTGGATTGCTAAAACCTTTGGATATTCCACTATGGAAGTGGGAATCTATTTCCATGGATTTTGTTATGGCTTTGCCAAGGACCGTTGGTAGTAAAGATATCGTTTGGGTTATTGTTGATCGTTTGACCAAGTGTGCTAGATTCATTCCGATCAAAGAGACTTGGAGTTTAGACCGTTTAGCGAAAGCCTATGTTGATGAAATTTTTAGATACCATGGTGTTCCCAAGGAGATCATATCCGACCGAGATCCAAGGTTTTGTTCGAGATTTTGGAAGGCTTTACAAGAAGCCATGTGTAATAAATTGTTGATGAGTACCGCATTCCATGCCGCTACCGATGGTCAGACCGAGAGGACTATTCAGACTTTAGAAGACTTGCTTAGGGCTTGCGCACTCGACTTCCAATCTAGTTGGAAAAAGAGTCTACCGTTGGTAGAGTTTTCTTACAATAATAGTTATCATGCCTCGATCAAGATGGCTCCTTATGAAGCTCTTTATGGAAGGAAATTTCGAAGTCCTATATGTTAGAATCAATTGAGTGATGTTCGTGACTTAGGCCCCGATGTTCTTGTTGAGACTATTGATCATGTGAAGGTCATTCGTGATAGAATGAAGGCCGCTCAAGACCGACAAAAATCTTATGCCGATATCTGAAGAAGACCGTTAGAATTTGAGGTTGGAGATAAAGTGTTCTTGAAAGTATCTCCAATGAAGGGTATTAAACGGTTTGGTGTAAAGGGTAAATTGAGCCCGAAATACATTGGACCCTTTGATATTGTGAAAAGGATTGGTGCTGTTGCTTACAAGTTGGACTTGCCTCCGAATTTGGCTAAGGTTCATGATGTATTCCATGTTTCTCAATTGAGAAAGTACGTTAGTGATCCAAGCCATGTCTTTCAAGCAGAAATGCCCGAGCTTGAACCGAATTTGTCCTTTGAAGAGAAGCCGATCCGCATTCTAGATCGCAAGGATAAGAAGTTGAGAAGTAAAGTGGTTTCTTTAGTGAAAATCTTGTGGAGATGTGCCAATGTTGAAGAAGAGACGTGGGAAACGAAAGCTTCTATGAACTTTTTAAAAGGTATCTTTCTTTCGCTCAAGTTTCGAGGGCGAAACTTTTTAAAAGGTGGGGTGCTTGTAACACCCGCAAATGTACCCTATTTTTATAGTAAAAATATTTTACGGATACTTTTCAGCGAAATTTAGTTTTAGTTTAGAATTAAATTTCCCGTGTCTAGTTTAGAATTTCCGAGTTCGTTTTCGGACTTTACACCAGATTTCGAGTAAGTTACGTCTTAAGACGTTATGGGCTTTTTCCATGAACTTTTCCACTTACTCCTCATATACTCCCTTAACCCTAACTCCCCCTCACATTCAATCTTCTTCTTCCTCACCAAGTAACCACCCAAAACCCTAACCTCCATAATTGATCGATCTTAGAATCATCGCTACTCCTTCGTTTCTCGCTCAAATTCACTCAAGTTCGTCTTATTCTTTCCCTCTCATCGTCCTTTATCTTAATTGGTAATAAAATTACCGTCTTTCTCGCTTTTATCCGTCTTTCTCAAAGGTGAATTATATTCATCTTTTATTATCTAATTGTAGGTGGTGACCTCCAAGACCCCGACAAAGACTACTTCTTGATAGAAAAGGACATCGACGCGGATTGAAGGCGCAAAAAGGTAATGGTGAAGGGTTACTCGATATCATTTATGTGTTTGATGTGTTTTCTATGTTAGTGATCGTATTTAGAATATGATTAGAAATCTTAGGAATTGTGTGATGATGATAGTTGTTGTTAGTTGATATATGATAATGACAATTGATGATTGGTGATGTTAGATGATGATTGTTGAATGTTGAACCTTAGTGAAAATTGTGATTTTCGTGCATATTGGACCCCAGCCGGCCGACCGGCTGGGGAGTGGCTGTATATTATTTATTTTACGTAATACTTTGTGCATGAATTATGTCTCAGCCGGCCGACCGGCAGCCGGTTAGCCGACCGGCTGAAACACACCTTAATATGTCTTCATTTTCTCATATGATATTGGTCCCAGCCGGGTAGCCGGTAGCCGGTCCCTTTGACCGGCTGGGACACGCTGCATTTTTAGTTGGTTTTCAAATGATATATTGGTGCCAGCCGGGTAGCCGGCAGCCGGTCCCCTTGACAGGCTGGCACACGCTGGAATTCTATTTACAATTCTTACTTATGTTTTCATTTATAATATTTCCGAAGGTTCGTTTATCTATAAATTTACATAATGACTTCATATGTTAATGTTTTGAATATATGATATTCCATTCGCTTGTATCGCATGTTTTGTGACGGTTTTTCATATATCCCACTTTGAGTCGGTTTTACACATGTTACAGTATGAGCACTATTTGTTATGTGCTTTGTACTCTCATTCCCTTGGCTACCTCCACGGTCATAAGGCTGGAATGTCGGAACGGGGAGTGTATCCTTACTGCTTGATTGCATGTGTTAGTAGGCATATGACGACGTTGTTGGGAGGCGAACGCTTTGCGTTGAGCGACCCGGCCGTCAAATGTTGTATACTTGCGAGTTGGTGTCATTGCATGTAGCGTACCGCTTGTTATGAGGCTTGTGCTCTTTTCCGCCTCTTTCGTGAAGGTTGACCGAATTTGGGGTACTCGGCGTCAATGATTGACCGAGTCTTGGATGCCAAATGTTTATCGCATGTCGAATCGGAAAATGTTATTCCGAGAGTCTGGCCAGGTTTAGACTAGGATCGGATATTTATATCGTCGTCCTACCGGGAGGAAATTAGTCTACATATACAAAATGTATTGAATCGTGTATACGTTCAGGGCAATGTTTTATCCCGTGGATGCCTTTTAATCATACTTGCATGTACACGGTGCTAGTGCGTGTCATTTACCGTGAGAGATGTCGTCAACGTATTGTACGTTTGAATGGATGATTATATGATTGATTATTTGTGATCTTTGGATGACTTGGATAAACTAGGTGCTAGTGCGTGTCATTTACCGTGAGAGATACCTTTCTTATTATTCACATGTAATATGTCTGTGGTTTTATCTAAGATATAAATTCCATTCATGGAAACTGCTTTGCCATAAATCATTTCATTCAAAGAGAAAATACAGCTATTGTCTTTTATTGAAAATGAAAAACCGTCTTTATCAAGCACGGAAACAGAAATAATGTTCTTAGATAAACTAGGTACATAGTAACAGTTATATAAATACAACTCAAATCCACTCGGGAGTTGGATTACGTATGTTCCCATTGAGACTGCAGCAACTCTTGCTCCATTCCCGACTCGCAGGTCCACATCACCCTTTGCGAGAGGTGTGATGTTTTTTAGGCCCTGCAAATGATTACACGGATGAGAACCATAACCTGTATCAAGTACCCAAGTTCCGAAACTTGTATGGTTAATCTCAATCATATGAATATAAGATGACATACCAACAGGAGTGACGCGGCCTGCTTTTATGTCTTCACAGTACACGGGATAGTTCCTCCTCTAATGCCCAGTCTTGTGGCAATGGTGGCACTCAATGTCACTGTCCTTGATCTTTGCCTTGCCTTGTGAGCTACTAGTCTCACCAGGCCCACTCTTACCCTTTCCTGACTTCTTAAACTTTGGCTTCCCTACAATTAGGTCGCCGTGAGCCTTGCCCTTACCTTTGTTCTTGTTGGAAATCATGAGAACATCTTGCTTCATGCTCCCACTCAATTTCAGATCCTTCTCGGTCTGTACGAGAAGTGAGTGTAGCTCATGAGGACTTTTCCGCATGTCATTCATGTAGTAATTTGCCCTGAAAAGGGCAAAACCATCATGAAGTGAATGAAGCATACGGTCAATGACTATGCTCTCACTAATTTTGCAATCAAGTGCCTCCAGTTTCTCGACATTCTCAATCATATCAAGAATGTGTGGGCTAACCGGTTGGCCCTTCTGGAGTTTCGCCTCAAAGAAGTGACAGGTATGCTCATAAGTAACGATTCTCGGTGCTTTGAGAATTCGTTAGTGATCGTGGTGAAAATCTTATTTGCACCTTGGGCAATGAAGCGTCTTTGCAAATTGGTTTCCATTGCAACGATGAGTACGTTCTTTATCGCACCCGCTTCCATAACGAAGTCACTATAAGCAAGTGACTCGTTAGCTCTCGCATTGGGGCCTGGGTTTGGCGATATTGGCTCAGTCAAGTACTGGAGCTTGCCGCCAGCAATGGCTGCATTCCGTAATGCCGCCTCCCAGTGCGCAAAGTTGGACCCGTCATTCTTCAGTCGCGTTGACTGATTCATGTGGTCCATGAAAGTTTTAAGTCAAGACTCGCGTGCGAGTATGGCACTTGGCATAGGGACATCATTACGGCCAACCATTTGTTATAGCAGTATTATCAATATAAGACGAATTCTACACTGCGAAAAAGAAGAAAAATATAATAATAAGTATACTCATCGATATGAATTAAGTCTAGTGCAAAACTTGTTTAATGAGAAGACTCAAGCATTTATACAATTGACCTCCCTCAAGAATTATATAAATGATCCCAAGACTCAATTATCTGTAAATTGATAAGCCAACCTCTTGGCTAATTCTACCTTTAGAATCCTTGGTCGATAAAATTTTATCTATAGTCCATCATAATCACGAGAAACTCTTCGGATTAGAATGTTGAGGTAAATAAGTCAACACATACTACTTACCCAACGTAGAAGGGGTCATATGAAGAGTAAGGTCCTATATGCCTACCGACGAAGAAGGGATTCATGGTAGTTTGGCCTATAAAGACTAGTCTCAATTTTAGGTTTTAGAGGTAGATCCCATCAACTTTATTTTAATTCATTTTAAGTGAACAAATATCTAGCATGCGAGAATGAATAAACTAAGATGATGGCTTAAAATTCGTGTGACATCTTTATGTCCATGATAACTAACATCCAAACTATATGAGTCAATTTTCATGCATTTTTAGTAGTAGGTGGTTTGGTTTAGGCGGAATATGATGCACTAACTATCATGTGAAGAAATGAAACAAGAACGAAAAATACATACAATTACAAAGTCCTAGTGTGGCCTATCTACCAAAATGAACAAAAATACAACTTTGGAATCCATCCATGATTGGACCCGAAAAGCTTGTCTTGATGTTCCATCTTGGTCCATGTAGCGGGAGTGAGCAATCCGATCTCCATCTTTAGTCTTCTCAAATTACATTTAATAAATTACAAAATATAAACCTATTTACATTCTAATTTAAAAACATAATTTCAAAGAAAACAAAAGGAGATTCGAGATCTCAAAATTACATCAAGATCATGTTTCCATCATTACGAAAACATAATCAACTAAGGCCACACTAGGTAATACAAATTACAACCAATTGCAAAAAATACGTAAATAAACCATTCAACAAATCATTCAACAAAATAAAATGCATCAACAATAAATTAGTCATTCAAGACATAATTCCTTAATTATGTAGAGTAATTTATCCAAACCACCTATTTAAAATGATCAAAATTATGTGACAATTCCTTAATTACTCACAATAATTCCAATCAAACATAATCCAATTTTAATTCATATTATCGTATAATATGAATTAATCCAACATTATTTTAAACCATTTTAAAATAATTGGGTATCCAATAATTGTGAACTTTTTCACAACAACAATCACACATTATCATTATAATGCATAAATCAAAAAAAATCGGCCAATAAAAAACTAAAAAATCCGAAATTTTTTTTTTCTTCCTTTTTTTTTTTTTTTTTACAAATTAAACATATAATTTGATGTTGCTAATATTACAAGATCGGTATAATTATCAACATTCAATCATTATTAAACATAGATTCAAACTAGATGATTCAATTTAACAAATTAAAATAAATATCTAAATCATGATTAAATCGATTATCTTAATATTTGACTAATCATAATTGATTTAAACATCACTAAAATTAATGAATCTTGATGCAAAACAACAATTTGTCATCATGTATACCGAAAAAATATATAGCAAAAACAAATGTTCATTAACATTCAAAACAATTTTCATTTACATTTTAATTTAATCCATATTAAATTAAAACATCTACAAATTTATCATATTGTCATCTTAACATTTTAAAACAACAATATCAATAAATCAAAATGAAAAACAACAATCAAAATATAAAAAAACAGCCGAAATCAAAAAAAAAATACAGCCGAAAAAAATTCAGCCGCAACAATAAAAAAAAAATTCTGAAAAATTTTAATTTAATATATTTCATCATTTATGAAAAATCATATAAAATAATTTTGTAGCCTTGGCTCTGATACCACTTGTGGGAAATATCAGTATATTTCATACATGAAATTTAAGGATTATAACGAAATTATAATATATGAAATACGAGTCATAAACGAAAAGTATAAAGATTAGAATCAACCTTTGGTCCTACCAAGATGGCCTAAGAACAAATATCAAGATCGATATTCTCCTAATCGTTGCACCCAAGATGCTCTGAGAAATGCATTTTCTTGTGCTAGAATGAATGCCAATATTACTGCTAATATTTTTGTGAAAGTAATTGTCATGATAAGAAAGTAGAGAATAAGAGTTTATATCAAACCCTCTTACTCTCCTCTTTTGACCGTCCAACTCAGTAGTGGAGGGAAGAGAGGACTCTTTTTTTCTCTACTTGTTTTTAAGTAGTGGAGTCAAGATAGGAGTCTTCCCTCTATTTTATTTTTATTTTAATGTATAAAATGTGTATGTATATTATTGTCATTTATGTTGTCACATATTAATAAGTCCATACAACATCTTGTAGTCGATTTATTAATACCGGTCTGACATCATTTATTTATGACAATATCGTATAATATATACGTCAACTATAAGTATCGTATATTTATAATTTGCTAATTAAATATAACAGTTTATATTTAATTACGAATTTACATTTAATTCGCTTAAGCTTACATTATTTAATCGTATTAAATAATTACATTATATACATCAATTAGATATAACAGTTTATATTCAATTACGAATTAACATTTAATTCGTCTCAGCTAGTATTATTTAATCGTATTAAATAATCGTATCATCGTTACAATGACTAACCTTTTAGTCATATACATCGACTAACCCTTTTAGTCATATAAGGCATCAATATGATTATATTATTCATATAATCATATCTCTCAAACACATCCTTTAGGTGTGACTTTTAGGGACCAGTTGATCACCGCCATTAAAATGACAATAACGTCAAACTTCTAGCAAGCCAACCGTTATCGATAAACGTTAATCAACTGATAAGAATACTAAGTATACCATGTGAACCTGTAAGAGATTTATACACGTTATCACACTAACTGTGGAGGACACTAGCTGCAACAGTTAACCACTAAAGAGTATTAGATCAAGGACTTACGAATAAATCGTAACTATAAATATCTAAGTATTGACTTTGATTTTCACCAAAAGTATTGTGAAATAGTTTCACGAGTTAACTTCTCTAACACACATTATGAGATAAGGTGTTGTTGAATAAAGAAACAGGAC
Source organism: Heliosperma pusillum (assembly GCA_022085475.1). Taxonomy (NCBI): domain Eukaryota; kingdom Viridiplantae; phylum Streptophyta; class Magnoliopsida; order Caryophyllales; family Caryophyllaceae; genus Heliosperma; species Heliosperma pusillum. The sequence continues at coordinate 19,957 of JAIUZE010050639.1, forward strand.
CTTATACGATATGGTTTTGTCTTTGTCAAGTCAAACTGAGCCATTTGACTAACCTTGGGATCTTTATATTTTTGTCTGCTATTTCTTTTCCCACCATATCAAAGCACATTTAAAAAAGTCGGGTTTTAATTCATATACGATATCGATAGGTAGCGTACCTAATTTATAAGTTATCCGAATGAAACAAGTGCTCAATAATCCTACATTGACCACGAGAACAAAGCGTTTATGACTCGTGATGCTGTCTTTCAATAAAACTACGATTATTTCTTGATAGGACAGAGTGGGAGAAAATGTTTCTAGAGCCACAAACTGAGCATATGGTCCGGAAAAAGTTTCCTCATTGCTTGTTCAGTAGTTGTTTCTTCGGAACCTAGGAGGTCAGGTGGAATTTTATCACTCCTTAATAGTGATGAATTCTAATATGTGACTTATAAAAGACTGTTTCTAGTCCCAACTTCTTGTTATGGCTTAGAGTCATGCGATTCGTAATGGACTCCATGCATGATGGTCAGGTATGTGACCTGATAAATTTTACTTGAAGAAGTACGACCTTTTCAATGTAAATTGATTTTTAAGATCGAAATTAGCATGGATGAACATTAAAATGTTTTCAAAGATAAATTGGTAGGCAAAGAGTTTTGCACCAACCTTAATTCTTCGATCCATTCGAATATACTTAGTGATTACAGCATTTCATAATAATATGATGACAATTGGATCTCAAGAACCACCTTCTTGAATACGATTCTAGAAGAGGTAGAATATTTTATATTCACCTGTGGGTTCGTAGATCCTAATTATCCTAAGTTATTTTTGCAAGCTTAAGAGGATGTCTTAAGTAAGCACTAAAAAGTTGGAATTAGTGTGTCAATCATGTCATAAAATATTTCTCGACATCTCGAGGAATTATGTTGATACATGAAGTTCAGTGGGAGTAATGTGGTGTGAATCAGTTTTATATATGGAGACATATTGATCATTTTAGATGATTTTGGAGAAGTAGAATACATCTCTTAGATATCTGGATTTATGGAGATACATCTAAAAGGGTATTAGCATTAACTCCAATGTCTTATGTTGATAAGATCTTTGACTAGTTCAAGGAAATTGAACACATGATAATTGATTCTTTTTGCTTCCGCTGCGGGATCAATTATATACGCTGTGATGTATACTAAATCCGACATTTCGCATGCTTTGAGCATGACAAGTCATTTGCAATCAAATCCAAGTGAGAGTCACTTGATAGCCATAAAGAACATCCTTAAGTACTTGCAAAGGACTAAAGATATGTTCCATGTGTTTGGAGTTTACAGTGAGTTGTGTGTAAGGGGTTACAGAGACTTCAGTTTCCAAATTGATCAAAGTGATTTGAAATCACGAACTAGCTGTGTTTTATAGAAGATTTATCTGTTGGAAGAGTACCAAGCAGAGAGGACTATTGGAAAGGTTCCAAGTAGAAGTGACATTTCAAAATATAAATGTCATGTATCCGCTGGAAGTGTTCCAGGCAGTTTATCATTGCGGATTTAACAACAGAAATAGAGTACATTGAATCATTTGATGATGCATATGAAAGTAGCTTGGATTCGACAGTATTGGAGGGACTAGAAGTAGTTCCTATAGTTGTATATCCTATCCCATGATACTGGTAAAACAGTGGGAGCTATTTTTAGGTCAAGAGTCCTAAGTCTAGATTCAAACCTAGACACGTACTCAGAAAGTTTTATGTAATATGAGATTACGTAGAAAAAGAGAAATAGCAATCAGAACGATGGGAAAGACGCAAGTATTGCTAATCCATTAGCCATGCCTTTTGTAGGCTGAACATGATAGTCATGTCATTTCAATGGGGATTGAAATATGTACCTGAATTGCTCGAAGATTATGAGATATGAAATTATTGATAGCGTATCAATTTTTCCAAATATTAGATAATCGCATTCATTGTTAGAGTTTCATTAAAAACTTCTTTGTTTAGTTTGACTAAATTTTAATACTTTGTTTATCCGAATTGGTTGAAAGAAAGATTGAACCCAATTCAAGTGAACAAGATGAACTTAGTGTTTTGTCCCTAGTCACTCATTAGAGGTGACGTCTCGAAGTGACTAGATTGTAAGTCAATCGATGGTTGGTTCAGCACCATGGGGTCATGGAGATGACTGGTCGTTAACATAGACATACTGTTGAGACACTCTGTCGGGCAGTGACCATAATAGAGTCCCTTATCAAAATTGTTGAAGCTTGGTCGTGGCGGGGATTTCTATTTTATTCCTATGAGTCGATTCTTTAGATTGGCGACCATTTACCTGAGTCGGTGTAGTTTCCGATTGACTTTGGTTTTTGTCCTAGGTCGTGCCGTGAAAGGAGGTCGATGGACATCTTCTGGGTCATGGTGATCTGCATCATACAGTGTAAGATGGGTCAACAGGAATTGTACACCAACGTTAGGTATTAACATCTTTGGGCCACTCGAGGAGTAGTAACTGGAAATGCGTGGCCACGCTCGGAAGCGATCTCTGGTAGATTTTCCGGTCAGACAGTTACTCTCCAAGATCGAGAAAACCACTCTATTCATAATTTTCAATTACAAGTGCAACCTGTAAGACACCTTGCAATGATTGGGAGGATGTGACACAAAGAGACAAGAGAATCGGAAGCTCACAACTTGTCGAGACAAGTTGGAGATATTGTTGGAGTAGGAGTCCTCCACAATAGTGTCGCTACATGCACAACTTGTATCGGACAATTGGGAGATTGTTGGAGTAAGTGTCCTCCACAATAGTGCATTTATATAATAAATCTCATTTGGAATATACGTGGCATGATTAGTATATTTTGATACTCCACGTCAGTTGATTAACGTAAATCGCTAACGCTCGGCTAACTAGAGTTTGACGTTATTGTCGGATGACAGCGGTGATCAACTGATCCCTTTAGGTCACACCTATAGGATGAGACCCAAATAGAATACTAATTATTTGTATACGATACAGCTTAATTAGGGCATTACATATATTTGATATGTACGTTTAGTTACGAGAGTTATTTATTGGAAATTGAGTTAGGAACTCATTTTACTTAAGTTTATTAGTCAATTATACGATAACTGACTGAATAAATTTTACGTCCTAATTTAATACGATTAAATAAGATTTAATTTAGTGATTAATTGTTGATTCATTAAATTAGTTGAGGTAATGCATAAATTTTGAGGTAGAGGTAATTAGTTAATTATATTTACAAGGAGTTGTAAAATAAATTACCTGGGCATTGTGGGATCCATTATATATTGATATAATGGTAAAATATCACTTAAAAGTTAAGTGTATATTGATTATTAATTTGAGTCATATAATTGTTTTACGATCAAATTAACACTTAATTATACAAGATAATTAAGCATATGATTAAAAGTATTTGTGGGACAAATATCAAAAATCAAAATAGACCACATTTCACTTGTGGAGGCCGGATATAGTGCTAGTGGAGATCAATGATGATTGTTCTCATCTAATCCTACACTCCACCTTATGTTATGACATGTATGACACATGATCATTATCATTATACAATCCCATACACTACCATTATGCATGTGAATAAAATAAGAAGAAAATCACCCATTTTGGGGCTAGAGGGTCCCAGCCAAAAGGCCATTAAATAGAACAAAAGTTGTTCAATTTTTCCACTTCATTCTTATGCTTATTTTCTTCTTCTTAATAAAACCTCCAACATCTCTCTAAACTCACATGCAAACTAATATTCATGTCATATTACTAGTGTAGTAATATAATAATATTAGTAGTATTAATTCTTACTTATTATCTAGTTAATAATAAGCTAAGATTATTTGGGTTTAATCTTGGGTGCAACAAGAAGGAGACCTTCTACTTTGGAGGTTGTTTTATGGAGGATCATCCATTAATTTCATGCTCAAGAACAATAAGAAGGAGTTCTTATTGTGCCCATATTGAACCGAAAAGTCCCAATGTAAGGATGTTTTCGTCTTATCTTTTCTTTTATGCTTTTATATTTGCATGCATGATAACTAGATCCTAAATCATTAAGTTAATGTAACTTAATGAACTAATTAGAGGAGTCTAGTTACAGGTCTAGGACTTTCATGTGGTATCAGAGCTCAATTGTTACATGCACGTTGATTTTAAGCATTAAAATCGAGTTATACGATAACTTGGGTAAAATTGAAAATTTGTGTTAAAAATTGGTTTGCACAACATTTTTGATTTTCATGCATACCTACTGACCTCAAAATGCTTGTGGTCAAATTTGGTGATTTTAGGGATTAATTTGCTATTTATTTTTATTTATGGCCTTTAAATCATGTTAATATGCACTTTTTATGTTTAAAGTTAACTAAAAATAGTTGCATGTTGATTCTGGCCATGAATTTTTTATATGATCTCACATGCATGAAGTAAATACTGTATGAAAAATGTCGTGACTTTTAATTAAGTTTTGCATGATTATTGATTTTTATGAGATAAAAGTCAATAAAGTGAGATTATTATGTTCATAAAATTGAAACGTCATTTTCTGGTCTTTAAAATTTTTGGTACATTTCATAATCTGATTTATATCATCTTGGGGAAATGTTATAATTTTTTTCACTGTTTTACTATATTTAATGGTTTTTATTTGATAAAACCGTTGAATACTAAGTTATTTGTTCATAACATTTATTCAAAATTTTTGGGCAAATATTTCTGGTTTTTCGAGTTCCTGGAAATGTTCCAGTATGTACAAAATTATTGATTTCAAATTTTTATGAGTTTTATATTTTATTTTGAGTTTATTTCATAAATGTTATGATTAAACCTCTATATTTAGCAAATACGATCAATTCGAACTAATTAAATACAAACAAAATTAGTGGAGACTAATTTTGAGTTTTAAATCAGTTTATATAATTATTTTGAGCTTAAATACGATTTAAGTGTTGATTATTGTTTTTTAATGGTTAAAAATCGATAAAATCCATAAAACTGAACTTGAATAAGCATGATAAGTGTTAAGGGCGATTTTGGTATGATTTTTACAGCATTTTATTTATGTTGTTATTGTTGAATAAATGAATGTCATTTGTTTAAATTTTAGTCAAGTTGTACCTAGTATGGCCTAGATTATTTTAATTGGTATTACCCGTAATGTAAGGGAATACCGATTCGGTTGTAATTTTATTTGCGATCTCGTTGTGGGAAATCGGTATTACCACAATACACTTATTATAGGATTATAACGAAAAGTAATAATTTGATTATTCTAGTCATAAACGAAAACAAGAATAAGAGTAGAGATTTAGAAATCAACCTCCGGTCCTAGCAATTGGCGTAAAGAACAGAGATATCAAAGTAGATATCCTCCTAAACGTTGCACCCAAGACTGTATGAGAAATGCCCTTGTGTTGCTAGAAGTTTTCAAAAGTTACTGTTAACCTTTTGTTTTGTGTTTTGTCAAAAGTTACTATTAACTTTTGCTTTTGTGATGTATATTCAGATGGAGGCTACTGTGAGAATAGAAATTAGGTTAGAATTTTCTTCTCTATACCTCTCTCCTTTCATTGCTTCTCACGGCTCATAGGCTTTTATATGGGGAGATTTTGTCTCCTCAAAATAACTACCCATTGACTAAAAACCGAGTGTATCTGGATACTTTCGTTTTTGGTCATTTTAGCTTCCAATATAATGTAATATCTTATAATCGTCGTTTTACATGGACCGACATTATGATACATCATTAATTATAAATATCCGTATATTTATAATTTGCCAATTAATTATAACGGTTTATGTTTAATTAGCTTACATTATATACCACAATTAAATATAACATTTTATATTCAATTTACGAATTACAGTTAATTCGTCTCAGCTAACTTTATTTAATCATTATTAAATAATCGTCTCATCATCACATTGACTAACCTTTTAGTCAAATACACTGACTAACCTTTTAGTCATATAATAGGCATCAATATGATTTTTTCTCAAATAATCACATCTCTCAATCACATCCTTAGGTGTGACTTTTAGGGACCAGTTGATCACCGCCATCTGTATGAAAATAACGTCAAACTTTTCTAGCAAGCCAACCGTTATTGATAAACGTTAATCAACTGATTATTATACAAAGTATACCCTGTGAACCTACAGAGATTATTTATGTTATTGCACTAACTGTGGAGGACACTGGCTCCAACAATCTCCCACTTGTCCGTACAAGTGTATGTGCGATAACCGATTCTCATATCCATAATAAATTTCTCCCACTCAATGTAAACCAATTTGCAAAGTCCGTATTCACAAAGTTCGTAGTTTACAAGTGATCAGTATCAAGAGTGGTTTCCCCGACTAGAGAGTAACTTAACTGATAAACGAATCTATATTCGAGCATGGCCATGCATTTCAGTTACCGCTCCTCGAGTGGCCCTGAGAAATATCATATCCTGATAAAGGTTGGATATTTTCTCAACTCGAATCTCTTGCAGATCAAGCGCAGTCGCAGTAGAAATGACCCAGTGAAATCTACTTAGCCTCCTGTTAACGGTCTACCAGAGAAAGAAACCAAGTCACCCAAAACGTCTTTATCTCAAGAGCAGTCGATAGTCAAGAATCGACTCTAGGAACACTATGGATGTCTATCCACGACCTGTCACCTAATATTCTGAAACATTTAGGACTCCATAACGTTGTCACAAAAATGTCCTGCGAGGTATCATTATAACTCGCATATGTGATCGATCAGTCAACTGTTTGACTTATGGCTCGTTGAACCCACCATCAATCGACTGCACAGAATAATTGCCAGAGTTATCATCTCATGTAGGCGATTACGGACCAAAACAAATATAATGTAATTCAGTTCACTTTGTGGTGTTCAATGTTGTCAGTACAACCCACATGAAAAACAAAATATAAAACAAAACGATGATTTATAGATAGTTTTATGAAAAAGATACAGGTGTCTAATCCATATAAAACACTAATGACACTCAGGAACACGTTTTTGATTCCCATGGAAATAACGTGCCCTTCAAGCTTATCATATCTCAATGGTTTAGTGAGAGGATCTGCGACGTTATCATCCGTAGCAATCTTGTCTATCACTATTTCCCTTTGCTCCACGTAATCTCGGATCATGTGAGCCTTCCGTTGTACATGCCTAGACTTGTTGCTGGACTTAGGCTCCTTAGCCAGGAAGATGGCACCACTATTATCACAATAGATGGTGATCGGGTCATCCGAACTAGGAACTACAGTTAGTCCTTGTAAGAATTGACGCATCCATATAGCTTCTTTCGCTGCCTCTGAAGCAGCATAGTACTCGGAATCACTCATAGAATCTGCTATAACACTTTGTTTGGAGCTCTTCCAGCTGACCGCAGCGCCATTAAGAGTAAAAACGAATCCAGACTGAGATTTCGAGTCATCTCGATCCGTTTGGAAGCTAGCATCTGCGTAACCGATTGCGCATAGCTCAGTGTCACCTCCATAAGTCAATACCCAATCCTTAGTCCTCCGTAGGTACTTTAGGATATTCTTAACAGCCATCCAGTGTGTTTCACCTGGATTGCCTTGGTACCGACTCGTCATACTCAATGCATATGCCACGTCTGGACGCGTGCATATCATGGCATACATGATCGACCCTATGGCTGATGCATAAGGAACACGACTCATGCGCTCGACCTCTTCCGATGTCTTTAGTGCCTGAGCTTTACTCCAATGCATCCCAAGAGACATTGGAAGGTTCCCTTTCTGGAGTTGGGTAAGATGAACCTCTCAAGAATCCTTATTATATAAGACCCTGTACGAGGATAAATCCGTCGTGATCTATCTCTTTGTAGATACGGCGATTCCCAAAAATTCTTTTGTGCTCACCCAGATCTTTATTCTGGAAATGGTTCGTTAAACCAAAACTTTTACCGAGTTAAGAGAGGTAGTCATCCCAATCAAGGTATGTAATTACATACCATATTAGGAAACAAAACACCAAAAATCTGCTCCCACTCGACTTGATAATATAAGCATGGTTCCTCGACCGATCGAGTAAATCTATTCTCTTTTATCACCTGGTCGAAACGATGATTCCAACTCCGAGAAGCTTGCTTAAGTCCATAAATGGAACGCTTAAGCTTGCATACCTTCTTAGGATTTTTTGGATCAATGAAACCTTCGGGTTGTACCATGTACAACTCCTCCTCCAAATAACCGTTTAAGAAGGCGGTTTTCACATCCATCTGCCAAATTTCATAGTCATGAAAAGCGGGAATCGCTAAGATTATCCGAATGGAACGCAGCATAACTACGGGTGCAAAAATTTCATCATAGTGCAATCCTTGCACTTGAGTGAAACCCTTTGCCACTAGTCGTGCCTTGTAGGTATCTGGTTGTCCTTTTACAGAATGCTTTATTTTGTAAAGCCATTTGCACTGAAGAGGCCGAACCTTATCAGGTAAGTCAACCAGATCCCACACGTCATTCTCATACATAGAGTCCATCTCGGATTTGCTGGCATCAAACCATAGCTTCGAGTCCGGAACAGGTCATTGGGCACCTTTTTTAGGTAGCCCGGGTCGTTACTCTCTAGGATTAAAACTTCATCTCTCTCATTCTCCTCGACCATACCATGTATCTGTCTGGATGGAATAGAGTGTCTACCGACCCAAGGTTCAAAGGAATATTAACCTCAGCCGTATGATGAAGGAAAGTTTTCCGTCATTGGTTGCTCGGTTGTTGGTTCTTGAATCTCCGACAGTGCGAAGGTTCCATTACTTGTCCTATTCTCGAGAAATTCTTTCTCTAAGAACGTCGCACTAGCCGCAACAAAAACTCGATGTGCGGTAGGCGAGTAAAAGTAATGACCAAACATCCCTTTTGGATAACCAATAAAGTATGTCTTGACCGATCGTAGGCCGAGCTTATCATCAGGTCTCCACTTGACATAAGCCTCGCAGCCCCAAACCCGAATAAAGGACAAGTTAGGGACCGTTCCCTTCCATAATTCATATGGAGTCTTGTCTACAGCTTTAGACGGACTTCGGTTTAGTATTAGAGCAGCTGACAAAAGAGCATAACCCCACAATGAATCAGGTACAACCGTGTGACTCATCATGGATCGAACCATATCAAGTAATGTTCGATTTCTCCGTTCGGACACACCATTCAATTGTGGTGTTTCAGGTGGAGTTAACTGTAGTACTACCCCAAGTCTTTGTGTTGATCAACTCATTCGAAAGATATTCCGCAACACATCTTAACGTATTGCTTTCAATCTTTCTAATCCAGTTGGTTTGCAACCTTAATTCCGGGAATTCCTTGACTTGTCAAAGGACTCACTTTATGCTTCCTTAAGTAGACATAACCATATCTACTCAAATCGTCCGTGAAAGTGATAAAATATCTAAAGCCATCTCTAGCGTTGATTGACATAGGTCCACACACATCAGTATGTATGAGTCCTAATAGGTCAGCAGCGCGCATTCCAACACCTTTGAAGGAAATTCGAGACATTTTGCCTATGAGACATGATTCACACGTGCCAAAAGATTCATAGTCAAATGGGGATATAGTCCCATTGTCAATGAGCTTCTTCACGCGTTTTTCATTTATGTGTCCCATACGGCAATGCCATAAATAGGTTTGATCTTTGTCACCAACCTTTGCTTTCTTACTACTCACATGCATTATATCTGTGGTTTGATTTAAAACATAAATCCCATTCATGGAAACTGCTTTACCATAAATCATTTCGTTTAAAGAGAAAATACAGCTATTATCCTTTATTACAAACGAAAAACCGTCCTTATCGAGTACGGAAACAGAAATAATGTTTTTAGATAAACTGGGTACATAGTAACAGTTATTTAAAAATAACTCAAATCCACTCGGGAGTTGGATTACATATGTTCCCACTGAAACGGCAGCTACTCTTGCTCTATTCCCCACTCGCAGGTCCACATCACCCCTTGCGAGAGTTGTGATGTTTCTTAGGCCCTGCAAATGATTGCACAGATGAGAACCACTACCAGTATCTAGTACCCAAGTTCCGAAACTTGCATGGTTGATCTCAATCATATGAATAAAAGAAGAAGACATACCAACAGGAGAGACGCGGCCTGCTTTTACGTCCTCACGGTACACGAGGCAGTTCCTCCTCCAATGCCCAAGCTTGTGGCAATGATGGCACTCCACGTTACCTTCATCGCTCTTTGTCTTGCCTTGTGAGCTACCGCTAGTCTCACCAGGCCCACTCTTGCCTTGCCCTGGCTTTTTGAATTTCGACTTCCCTACAGCTAGGTTGGCCTTAGCTTTGCCCTTACCTTTGCCCTTGTTGGCAATCATGAGAACGTCCTGTTTCAGACTCCCACTCAATTTCAGATCACTCTCTATCTGTACAAGGAGTGAGTGGAGCTGATGAAGACTCTTCTTCATATCATTCATATAGTAATTTGCCCTGAAAAGGGCAAAACCATCATGAAGTGAATGAAGAACGCGGTCTATGACGATCTTCTCATCGATTTTGCAACCAAGTGCCTCCAGTTTCTCGACATTCTCAATCATCTCAAGAATGTGTGGGCTAACTGCTTGGCCCTTCTGGAGTTTCGCTTCAAAGAAGCGACAGGTATGCTCATAGCTAACGATCCTCGGAGCTTTCGAGAACTCGTTAGAGAGCGTGGTGAAAATCTTGTTCACACCATGGGCAATGAATCGCCTTTGCAAATTTGATTCCATTGAAAAGATGAGTACGTTCTTTATCGCACCCGCCTCCATTACGAAATCACTATAAGCAAGTGATTCATTAGCTCCTGCATTGGGGCCTGGGTTTGGCGGTAGTGGCTCAGTCAAGTACTTGAGCTTACCGTCAGCAATGGCAACATTTCGTAATGCCGCCTCCCAGTCCGCAAAGTTTGGACCCGTTTATTCTTCAGTCGCGTTGACTGATTCATAGTGTCCATGAACATCTTAAGCCAGGACTCACGTCCGAGCGTGGCACTTGGCATTGGGTCATCAGTATGGCCAGCCATTTTGTTATTTAGCAGTTATATCTGTATATATGACTGTAAAAAAAAAATATGATAAGTTTCATCGTTTTAAATTTGAGTCTAATGAAAAACTTTTTAATTCGATGACTCGTGCATTTATACAATTGACCTCCCTCAAGAATTATATAAATGATCCCAAGACTCAATTTCTGTAAATTGATAAGCCAACCTCTTGGCTAATTCTACTTTTAGAATTCCTGGTCGATAAATTTCTTTAAATTCTATCTTTAGTCCATCATAATCACGAGATATTACTCGTACTATAATGTTGAGATAAAATAGGTCAACACTCACTACTTACCCAACGTAGAAGGGGTCATATTATGACTTCCGACGAAGAAGGGGCTCATAGTAGTTTTCCCTATAAAGACTAGTCTCAATTTTATTTATAGGGGAAGGTCCCATCATCTTAACTTTAATTCATTTTAAGTGAACGAATGTCTAGCAACTCCAGAATGATTTAAACTAAGGTGATGGCCCTAAAAACGAGTGACATCTGTATGTCCATGATTTAAAATATTCAACACATATGAATCATTTTCATGCATTTGATTATGTGGTTTGGTTTAGGCGGAATATGATGCAATTATCTATCATGTGAAGGAAAGTAAACGAGAATGAAAAAAAGTAAAAAGAAAAACATGTCCTAGTGTGGCCTATCCTAAAAAAAAGAATGAAATACAACTTGGAATCCAACAGATTGGACCCTCGAAGCTTGACTTTATCACCCTTCTTGGTCCATGTAGCGGGAGTGAGCTCCAATCTCCATCTTTAGTCTTCTTTGAAATTACAACAAATAAAATTACATTGATCCTATTTATTACATACTAATTTCAAAACCCAAAACTAAAAAAATGGAGATTCAAGATCTCAAAATACATCCAAGACTATGTTACCATCATTACGGTAACACAATCTACTAAGGCCACACTAAGTTACAACTGATTGTAAAAATACGTTAAAATTCATTCAAACAATCCAAAAACATTATAAAAGCATCAACTAAAATAAAACATGCAAGACATAGAGTTATTACGATGTTTTATTATCCAAACCACCCTTTAACATCGATTATAATTATGTGGTGATTCTGTAATTACCCACATCAATTACAATCTCGATTCATTTTACTGATAAAATGAACTATCCTAAACATTTCAAACTGCTTTAAAATGTAAGATATTAAGCATATGTGAATCGTTTCACATTAATTATACACAATCCAAATGATGTACAATTAAAGGCCAAAAACTTGAACACGAAAAACAGTTTTTTTTTTTTTACAGCAGAATGTTTTTCGGCAAAAAATTTTTTTCAGTAAAACGGTCCTTATCGACAAAATAGGGAAAAATAATATCCTTTCTAATGATAAACTCATTCAACATCATTTCCATTTTCATTTTAATCTAATCTTTATTAAATTAAAACATCTACAAATCTATTGTATGTTATTTTAACTGATTAAAATAACAAAATAAATCTAAATGAAAACGAATACGAAAGGAAATACGATTCTGTAAAGTACTCGATCGAGAAGAAATTAAACAATAAAGTCTCTCGATCGACTAATTCTTCCTAGTCGACAAACAGGGACCTCGATCGAGTATAAACATCACTCGATCGACCAAAAATTTGAGAAAACTGCTCGATCGAGCGAACACAAGTACTCGATCGACCAAAAAATTGAGAAAACTGCTCGATCGAGTGAACACAAGTACTCGATCGACCAAAAACTCACAAAAACTGCTCGATCGAGACACTAAAGTCCTCGATCGAGTCAAACACACAGCGGCATAAACAGTTTTGGTTTATGAAATCAAATTAAAACAATTTCGTGGCCTATGCTCTGATACCACTTGTGGGAAATCGGTATTACCACAATACAATTATTATAGGATTATAACAAAAAATAATAATTTGATTATTCTAGTCATAAACAAAAACAAGAATAAGAGTAGAGATTTAGAAATCAACCTCCGGTCCTAACAATTGGCGTAAAGAACAGAGATATCAAAGTAGATATCCTCCTAATCGTTGCACCCAAGACTGTATGAGAAATGCCCTTGTGTTGCTAGAAGTTTTCAAAAGTTACTGTTAACCTTTTGTTTTGTGTTTTGTCAAAAGTTACTGTTAACTTTTGCTTTTGTGATGTATATTCAGATGGAGGCTACTATGAGAATAGTAATTAGGTTAGAATTTTCTTCTCTATACCTCTCTCCTTTCATTGCTTCTCACGGCTCATAGGCTTTTATATGGGGAGATTTTGTCTCCTCAAAATAACTACCCATTGACTAAAAACCGAGTGTATCTGGATACTTTCGTTTTTGGTCATTTTAGCTTCCAATATAATGTAATATATTATAATCGTCGTTTTACATGGACCGACATTATAATACATCATTAATTATAAATATCCGTATATTTATAATTTGCCAATTAATTATAACGGTTTATGTTTAATTAGCTTACATTATATACAACAATTAAATATAACATTTTATATTCAATTTACGAATTACAGTTAATTCGTCTCAGCTAACTTTATTTAATCATTATTAAATAATCGTCTCATCATCACATTGACTAACCTTTTAGTCAAATACACTGACTAACCTTTTAGTCATATAATAGGGCATCAATATGATTATTTTATCAAATAATCACATCTCTCAAACACATCCTATAGGTGTGACTTTTAGGGACCAGTTGATCACCGCCATCTGTATGACAATAACGTCAAACTTATCTAGCAAGCCAACCGTTATCGATAAACGTTAATCAACTGATTACAATACAAAGTATACCCTGTGAACCTACAGAGATTTATTTATGTTATTGCACTAACTGTGGAGGACACTGGCTCCAACACTCGTATCGCCGTTTGTAATAATTTCATTTCATCTAGATCAAATGTATAATAGGAATTTTATTTGTATCTTTTGTAATTAATTATTATGAAGACGGAGATTCCCGAAGTCGGTGTTCCAAAAGACGGTGCCTTTTTGGAGCATGTACCGAGAAGAGGCAAGGGGCCAAGGAGTTGGTTTCCGATTTTGTAATCGTCTAGTTATTTGGATTAGCTAGGTGGCCATACTAGGATTTATTATTTGCTTGTTTTATGTTTTTTCACTCATGCCAAAATCGCCAATATGCATTTTTATTTCGCGATTGTCAATTCAAAGTTATTCAAAATTCACCGAGTTAGTTCGCTTATAGGGAATTAATAACTAAATTGACAAGACCTCTCACATGACTTAAAATAAATTGAGATGTAGCCTTACCAATTGAAGCACCTATGAACCCCGTGTTCATTAGGGCTTCCACACTCGTGGGTCCCTTTTTACCTCGAGTAAGTAGGGTGATGCGATCACAAGCCAAAATTGGATTGGACTCAACGAGATAAGTGTTATCTTGGGACTAGGAGATGGATTTAGTTGAAATCCGTCAACCAAGAGTTCTAGGGGTAGAATTAGTCTAGAAATGACTTACCATTTTTAGATAAAGGTAGCATACGATAACTATTTTTATTTAAAGATGGGTCTTGGAATCATTTATATAATTTAGTGAGGGTCATTATATAAAAGCTAAACTTGTTAAAATTGTTTTACAAGTGAAATTATATATATGCAATGAATGTTTATTTTCGGTTGATATTTATACGCGCAAATGACAAATATCTTATCCTTCTACAAACTTGTAAATCCGTTCAATCGTGGAAATAAGTTTCCATTAATTCATGTCATATTACTAGTGTAGTAATACCATAATATTAGTAGTATTAATTCTTACTTATTATCTAGTTAATAATAAGTTTAGATTATTTGGGTGGATTCTTGGGTGCAACAAGAAGGAGACCTTCTACTTTGGAGGTTGTTTTATGGAGGATCATCCATTAATTTCATGCTCAAGAACAATAAGAAGGAGTTCTTATTGTGCCCATATTGAACCGAAAAATCCCAATGTAAGGATGTTTTCGTCTTATCTTTTCTTTTATGCTTTTATATTTGCATGCATGATAACTAGATCCTAAATCATTAAGTTAATGTAGTTTAATGAACTAATTAGAGGAGTCTAATTAGAGGTCTAGGACTTTCAAATCATGTATGCCATAATATGCACGTGCCTAAAATGACTTGTATGCTTGGAGCATGACAAGCCAATAACAAATCAATCCACATGAGTGTCATTGGATAGCGTACAAAAGTATCCATGAGATTCTCTAGGAGAATTAGGGGTTCATTCTTGGGTTTGGTAGAGATAACTTGGTTAAGTGTTAAAGGTTACACAAATCCAAATTTCCAAACTTATAAGGATTTGTCGAAATCCTATGCTAACGTTTGTTATAATAGAAGCGAATAACTAAATATGATGATTGAAGAGTCAATCAATATGAATTCTACAAATAGAGACTTAATACATTATAATAAGGATAAGGTGGATTATAAGGAACTAATGGTAGATCATTTCACCAAGATACCTATCATTTATCATGATAACGAATAGGAGCATCTTTTAAGTTAAAGAGCCCAACACTAGATAGAGATCTATACATGTACGTAGATGAATTCATGTTATTAGGAATTATGTTGAATGGAAGGAAAAAAACAATTCATAAGGTTGGAATAAATAAATAGGTGGTATATTCACTACCCAAGCCTTTACTGCATTTTAACATGATCGTCATAAAATGTTATGGTGTGGTACAAGGGGGACAACGGAGGGGCGCTCTTGGGAGGACAAGAGTAAAAATACGCATTTGTGGAGTCGCCACCAACTTTTATGGGAAATTGGAACCGTTCGAATAATCTATGCCAGTCAAGACATAAAGTGATGACATGAACACTAAGCATTTGTTACCATTAGCATTTTATGTCTGGAATGACTCTCGTGGATGCCAATGAACACGGATGTTCACAGAGATCTGGAGTAAGAGGTGAGGGTACGTATTAGGAAGCTCTTTAATCGAACACCTAATCCCGCCCGCCTCGCTAGAGGCCTCTACTTATGATTAGGGAAATCGTTCGTATTTGATATGTTATCGATTATATGCATGCAATGCAACATCCAACATTTTAATCCTAGCATGTGAATTAGACTATGTCGGTGAACATGTAATTAGCACTCAATCATGTCGAAATTGGGGATTTTGAATTAATTACATATGAGAGAGAAGCAAAATCATACAGCTACAATAATTAAATAAGATTACAACGGATTACAAAGAATTACAGGATCCACGTCGGAAATATATTCGAAACGGAGATTTGAAGAAAAGGAAAAGATTTGAAAACTAAAAGTGACAGCTTAGGAGCGATATTACGACTAATAGTTAGTTAATTACGGAATTAAAGCTACGTCAAAGTGAGAACGGAAGTTCAGGGACAGAAGTCAAACCAGAACATGCGCAGCGACAGCTGCATCCTCTGGAAGAGGCGCAAGGCTCATTGCGTCTGTTCTTGAGCTTAATTATGACTGTGAAGTCAGAATCGCGAGTACTTAACATTTCTTTGTATATTTATGATTGATTATTGACCTATACCTCGAGTAGAACTGGTTTAGCATATTAATTACACTATAACTTTTATCAATAACGAATTCCAGAGACTTGATTTGAACAAATCGAATTTCCAAGACCCAATTTTGAATTAAAGACGAAAACCCGCTAATATCGAATTATTAGGAATTTAGGTCGAAAACAAAATGTTTTCTATGAAAGATTATATTGTAATATGATTTATGTACGAAGAAAAGGAAATAAGAAAACAAAAAAGAACAAAATCGCAGGACCTAGAGGAAGAAGAAGAAGAGCACGAGCAGGTCAGCCTCTGGAAGAGGCGCAACATGCGCTGCGATCCTTCTAGGAGGCACGGCTGCTACTGCGTTTCTTTTCGACGTTTGATGTCTGCTAAAAAGGTTTTGTTTAAAAATCGGTTTTGAACTTACTTCTGATTTGAATCTTACATTAATTGAGCGGAAAAAATAAATACAAATTAAAAGATGGGATTTACACC
This sequence comes from Heliosperma pusillum, assembly GCA_022085475.1. Classification (NCBI taxonomy): domain Eukaryota; kingdom Viridiplantae; phylum Streptophyta; class Magnoliopsida; order Caryophyllales; family Caryophyllaceae; genus Heliosperma; species Heliosperma pusillum. Next base: position 37,036 of record JAIUZE010050639.1, read on the forward strand.
CTCAGACTTACATGTTGGACGAAACGAGATTAACTAAGTTAACGTGTAGTGATTTCTAGACTCGAATGTACGTATAAAGTGCCCTCGTTAGAAATTTAAATTGATTGATTGAATTAGTTGATTGTGTAGTGGTCAAATTCGTCGGTCATGCAACGTGACGGGTACCCATAATGATCTGAGCTTACGTGAACGATTGATCAAGCACGTAGGTGTCGAAAGCTTAGAGCAAAGTCTCGAGTTCAAAGAGAGAAGAGAAGGGCGGAACACTCACATGCCAAAAAGTGAGATCGGAGGTCTCCTTTTATACTAGAAAATATGAAGAGTTTTGGAATAACTCAAACTTTGGAAAGAAATCACGAAATTATTCTGGAAAAAGAGAAAACAGGCTGGAGAAGGAGCGCAGCAGGAGCTGCGATCCTCCAAAGGGACGCAGCACCTGCTGCGTTATTTCCCCAGAGGTTTCCTCCTGCAAAAGAAAGATTTACACGTTTCTATTATGGAATTGCAGCAAATCTATACTTCCTTTTGAAAAGCTACGAGATATATTTTACCAAAAAGATAGAATTTGAAGATTTAAAAAATATCCAGAATGTTCTAGAGCGTTCTGACTCGGTATTTTAAAACGGTTTCTAGAAAATGAAGCGGTTTTCGACCCGTACTCCAAATGAACTCTAATGACTGTTAAAACGACCATACCGGTGCGAAGATGACGACCAAGGGGTAGACACAAGTGTTTGAGCTATCACTTGACGATAAACTTACGAATTATCATAAAATATTTCGCGTACCAAATATGCGGCCCAATCATCACTGGGTGGTTGGCGGAAGGTGTAGAACTGAGGTATCTACACATGGATCATATAGACTTTAGATTATAAGATAAGAAGCAATAACATTGTGTTGATTGTTCATATATGATAATAATTTTTATCGTTTGAGTTTCTAAAAATTCATTTTTGTGCTTTGTTATATCTCTATCATTCTTGTTTGGCTTATCAAACTTTCAACTTCGTTAGCTCCGTTCTCATTCGTTTCTCATTCATCTTCCTTGATTTTTGTATCCTTCTCTTCATCTCGCGGTAAGCTTTCTATCCTTACCAATAATGTCCCAGCGTTTTACTCGTACACTTTTTCACACGTTCGTAAATATAGTCGTTCTAATGCCGTTTCGGTTCCGTTGCGACATAGGTTCAAACTTGGACGACCCGGACACCGATACTTTCGAGGTTGATGATTCTATTGAATATTAAACGCTAAAAGGTAACATAGACGATTGTCCTCGGTATTACGTCGCGGTTTTTGCTGTCTTGTATGCTAAATTGGGTCGATAATTACAGTGATTCATGTATCTGTCGTGGATTGTTAAATGCTATAATTTGTGTATGTATGGCGTGATGCCATTCCGAGTTCGAGAGTGGTCTACTGATTCGTGAGTAGCAAGTGAGTTTCACTATGTCGCTAATAGTATGTGTGCTCTAATTAGCGTCAAAACAGGGGTAATGGTTATTGGGTAATGGGTTGTATGCAAGGACTTAAATGTGGGTTTTCTTTGTAGTCTACTGATTGTATGGTACTAGGATAGGATGGTAGTGGGGGCTTTGTTTTTTTTAGTTAAATATATTATGTGTTGGTGTTATGAGTGTGCAGGAAGCATTAATAATGTGGTTATAAATTTATCAATCTTGGCCTGATTTCCACCAAGTAATCTTTGTGAATATATCACATAATGATAATGGTTTTGCATTAATTTTTTGTATTGTATAACTTGAATCGATAATTTGATTATAATTGCAACCCTTAAATTTTTGGTGCATATTAATTAGTTAATCGACTCGAGTATTTATGAACCGTCTTAATTTATCTGCTTCACAGTATTCTAGTATCCGGGGTACTGGCCGGTCTAGACTGTTGGAGTCATCTTATTAGCCCGAGTGTAGCAAGCTAATTTGGATATCTATGGGTCATCATCCCGAGTGTAGCAAGCCGGTGATAGTCGAATCGGGATAGCTATCCCAAGAGTGTGGCCATACTTAGACTAGGACCGTATATTTATCGTTGTCCTACCATAGTGATAGGGTAACAGTGATAGGTTGCCTTGACGTTTCATCTTACTAAGTGGTAACTGATTGAATATATTGGTTTAGTAAGGTTATAGATGTTTAATGAGATATTTAATTCATTTACCTTGAGATGATAAGTAAATTAATGAGTTCATATTCTAATTTAACAAATTATTAACTTGTGTGTCTTTGTACATTATTAATTCATCTTAAGTTTACTTGGCTGCTTTATCGTGATGTAATATGGCTGGGAGGACGTCCGAGTTACTCCCCACTGATTGTGGCTGTCATTCTTATGACTGACAGGTGGATGATGGTTGCTTATTTTGTGGTTGGGAATTTCCGAGTGAGCTAGCGAGCGCATTGTTTAGCGCACTCTGTAGTTATTTTCATTAAGACATTCATTATGGTTTTGTTAGGGGTATTTATTCTCCGAAAACCTTGTATTTTTATTTGAATACTTCAGTTTTTGTTTAGTAGCTACTGCGGTTTCAGGGTGTTTCCGCCACCTTGAACTTAATTTTTACTCTTGTTTTAATGCATCTCCAATTGATTCTCGATATTCTTCGCAAGCAGAAGTGGTATGCAAAGTTTTCCAAGTGTGAATTCTGGTTGAGAGAAGTGTCATTTTTGGGGCATATCATCTCGAAGGAAGGTGTTATGGTGGATCCGTCAAAGGTGGAAGCTGTTCTGGATTGGAAGGTTCCGACTAATGTTAACGAGATTCGAAGCTTCTTGGGTTTGGCTGGCTACTATCGCAGATTCGTCAAAGATTTTTCCAAGCTTGCTAGACCGATGACTCAGCTGCTAAAGAAGGGATCCAAGTTTATTTGGTCTGAGGTATGTGAGGCAGTGTTTCAAAATTTGAAATCAAGACTGACTACGGCTCCTGTTTTGACCTTACCCGAAGATGATATTGAGTTTGACGCATATTGCGATGCTTCTAAGAATGGGTTGGGTTGTGTCTTAATGCAGAACAGGAAGGTAATTGCCTACGCTTCGAGGCAGTTGAAAGTCCATGAGGTGAATTGTAACAACCCGAAAAGTACCCAATTTTTCTAGTAAAAATATTACTAACACTTTTCAGCAGACTTAAGTTTTTAAAATAGAATTTATTGTTTCGAGTCGTATTTTGAAATTCCGAGTTCGTATTTGGAATTTCTGAGAGATTTCATGAAAATCCCGTTTTTAGTCATCTTTGACTTTCCTTGACTTTTAAGTCGTCTTTGACTTTTCTTGACTTTTTAAAGTCGTCATTGACTTTTCTTGACTTTTAAGTCGTCATAAACTTTTCTTGACTTTTAAGTCATCTTTGATTTTTCTTGACTTTTAAGTCGACTTTGACTTTCGTTGACTTTTCCGACTCGCCTTGTAATTTTGAAGACCGAAATTTTATTAAAAAAATAATATTTTTAATTTATTTTTATTTAGATTTATTAGAATTTATGATAATTTAATAAAATTATTTTGAATTTATTCGGAATTTATAATAAGGTTTTACGGTTTAAACCCGGGAATCATTTAACTATTCCCGACTCATCGTAAATCCCGAAACAAACCCGAAACCCGACTTTGGCATGAGTCACACGCCCATGTCATCTTTTTCCACTCACCTTAAGATCTTTTCATTTAATATGATTAAACTAATAATAATATCTAAGATATTTACAACTTTATCGATCCGTCCGTTTAAATTACGCAAATCGAGCAAAATCAGACCCGGTTCCTACCTATTTCACACGGCTCTTCCACCTCTCTTAAGCCTTGATATTTTCATTTCTTTTGATTACAATAACATAATATCTTGATAATTGATTTAATTAACTTAATATTTAATCAATTACCGTAATATAATTATTAAACCAGAGTCAATTCCGTAACAACAATTTCAAAACCCGACTCCATATTTCTCTATATTTACACGGCTCCTCTCCCATCATTACCCACTAACAACTTTTCATTTTACAATAAATCAAATTAAGATCTAATTAATCGTTCTTCATCGTTCTTGAGCGTTCTTCGTCGTTCTTCATTGTTCTTCGTCGTTCTTGAGCAAAATCATCATAAAACCTTCATTTCTTAATTAAATCCGTCCTAACTTATATTTCTAGAATCTCCTCTTCGCTCTCCATCTTCAAGTACGGTTTATTTTCAATTCCGACAAAATCGTTTTCAACACTTTAATTATGAAAAATCAAGTTTTAATTCTAATAATGTTTTTCTTGTCATTTCTTATAGGGGAAGATTTTGAAGACGAGTTTGGTGACTCATATATCTTAGGAGAAGACTAGAAGACGGGTTTCTTATTTTTCTTTAGTTCTTATTTTGGGTGCTAATTGATTTTCTAGCTAAGGTAACGATTCCGAGTTACTCGACGAATTAATGTTACATAGCTTTTGTTTTTGGTTCATACCTTTTGTTTTTGTTTAGTGTTCTTGACATATTAGATGATTGTTCATAATCATGATTTTTATATGCATGATGGATGAATTGGATGTTTAAAATGGATGTTGTTAATTAAAATCATGTTGGAAATAATTTGGGTTTGTGGATTTGTTGGGGCCGTGTAAGAAGGCTGAAAAACCAGCCCAAACCAGCCCAAAACCAGGCCGGTTCAGGCCGGTTCAGGCCGGTCCAGGTCCGGTCTGGATTGGTCTGGGTTGGTCTGGGTTTTGGTCTTTGGGTTTGTGTCGATACTTGATTGTTTGGTTGTTGTTTTGACGGGTTTTAAATATGTTAAAGCATGCGGGAAATATAAAGAAACGGTTTTAAAAATGTCGACCCAAAACAGGCCCAAACCAGGCCCGTGGGCCCAGTCCAGGCCCATGTATGGTCCGGCCCAAAATCAGCCCGTGGGTCCACCCTTGGTCTTGTGACGGTTTTTGAGTTATTGACATTTTATCGTGGTTTGTAATATTTAGCAAGTGGGAAATAGTAATAAGTAAAATATTTAATTAAAAAGGTTTTTATAAAATTATTATTTCTCACATGTTAGAAATTATAATACGAGACCGTAGTTTAATTTGATATCCTTTAAGTCAAGCGGGTTTTTGGTATGATATAATAATTCACATGTTAGAAGTTTTAATAAAATATCATGTAATGAATATGTTGATTTTATGTCTAAGTGTGAATTGGTAAAGACTCTGTTTCTAGCCGGTTTGACCAAACGGGTTTGGTCAAACTAAGATCTAGTCAGCCCCGTTTTGACTGATGACCCGTCGCGGGACTCGGGTCGGGGATTTGTCTTCAAGTAAGGTATATTTAATTAATGAATTAGCCTTAGTAGATATGAGGCGATAGGATATATTGAATATGATTTTTTATGCAATAAGCACATGATAGGAAGTGTTGCGAGTTGATGTGTAATTATTTGGTGTGTCGTGTTGACTAATACCCATAGAGAATTATGAGTCATAGGGCTGTCTTGCCATTCTAAGTCTAATGAGTATCTTGGACCATGACATTGATAGGCCGTACTATCTTTAACGAGCATATGGAGTTTGCCGCTTGATAGCTTTTGTGTTCCCGGCTTGATGGATCTTCAAGTCGGGGCATGGCTGACATGGTTTCCACTTTGGGAAATGGAGCCAGCTTTAGTACTAGCCAACCCTTTGATGGATCTTCTTAGGGGTACTCATGTGATTGTATCATGGGTCTGGGATGCGATGGATCTTCGCATTTCTCTAGGTCTGCGCAGTCTAGGTTTAGGGTTGAGTCGTATCTTGGACATGTTATTAGGGTAACCTCTGAGCTAAGATATGTGCTTTGGATCTGGGCCATGTTATTAGGGTAACCGCTGAGCCTAGATGTGTGCTTTGTATTTGGGCCATGGTATTAGGGTAACCGCTGAGCCTAAATATATAAGTATATCCTACCTCGTGGTATAGACTCGAGTTACAGAAGTCTTCTATTGACTGTCCTAAGAACTTATGCCTGTTTGTAGAAGTATTGGTCTTTCATGTTTGATGATTCTATGAGTTTTAGAAGGTGAGATGCAAGCCGGCTAAGATTGATAGAGGTTGGATTACCGATTGTTAACTGATTCACATGATTACGTGTTGATTAGGGTTTGAGTGTATCACGGCCATGTTTCTGAGAGGAACCTCTGAGCTAGCATACCAGCTTCCCTACCTCGCGTTATAGTTTATTATCGGTTTCACATGATAGCTTTCACATGCTAGGTTATTTGTTAGTTATCTGTTTCATAACATGAAAAGCATATCATATATGTTAAAGTTTTGTATTGTCCATATACATTGCTTTTATGTGATTCATGTTTTATTAAACTTGACATTTCGTGGCTGGGAGAACTCGGAGTTACTCCCCACTGACTGTGGCTTCCGTGTTTATATTTAATGCGGTCGAACAGGTGGTGTGGCATATTTGGGGTACATGGACGAGCTAGCGAGCGAAGTATTTACCTTGGACCTATATTCGGTTCATAGTTTGTATATTATTGTACACTCCTTTATTTCCGTATTTATACGGGAGATATGTCTCCCGTCTTGTATATTTCTTTTGTATAATATTATTTCCGTTTTGTAATGAACCTTTTT